>JAQFZC010005813.1:0-13501 GCA_034695205.1 Dicyrtoma fusca
ACAGTGACTGGTTGAGTCAGGTTGTATGGACAAATGTCAAATCGACCCAATGAATAATTTATTTATTTATTTATTATATTACCTTGATGCAAAGTTTATTAAATTCTATCAAAAGGATATCCTTGCAAAATGCCAATTCCTAAGCCAGCCCACATTATTTTTGACAATATTTTGCGGAATTGACCATATCTTAGAACTTAGAATAAATGTGCTAGATTTCGATGAACTATGCACTAGACAAATTTCATGAAGCAAAACTACTTTTACTTTTAGGTACAGATACCAACATCAAAATTTGAATGTGCATATTCAACAGACATATTCGTAATTTTTGGTAGTAATGTACCGCATTAAAGTAGATAAGTTTAACGTGAAGACAAAGTAAGATATCTAATTAAAATTAATGTAGAAAGTAAAAGGGGAGAAGGAATCGGATGATGCGGCCACAGCTTACACCGTGTTTTCATCAACCAACACATCAGGAATGCATTTAATATACAAACAGTCAACAGCGAAAATACTCCTCTACAAACACAGACACAAAGTACAAATTACAATCGATATTTTTAGTCGTATTATATTTATTCTTGGCTTCTTGGAAATAAATAAAATGACTCGGTTTCACTTACCCAATGTCGACCAAAGGCGGTTTATCTTTTCCTCTGCGATAGCATAGATACACTTCCGGACTTCGTATACTGCCACTGTTTAGATTGGCGGGGTATCCTGTTCACAAAATAAATAAATAAATAAATAAATACATGAGTAAAACACAAAACTAAAACCACAACCATCAAAACATTAACTTCAACTTGTATGTTTAATGCTGACGCCACGTTGCATCCCAATTGAACCATTAACAATTTCAAATAACATTTTTCCATGTCCCCATGCAGCCATAATTCATGAGAAGCATTTCACACAACGGCACGATGATTCAAAGGAACTTCATAAATTAAATTAGCACCACTAAAAGGCTAAAAACACCCACACTTTGTTTCCATGCTAAAATGTTCAGGTATGTATGTAGATACACCCTATCTATGGAGTCTTACAAATATGACGTCAAAGGGATGGAGCTTGAGAGGAGCTTTGAAAACTCAAGGCAAAAATGAAAATATAATGTTTTGAAAAAGTGTAAAAAAGCATAATAGGTACATTACAAGCTTACAAGCATTTTCAAAAAATGCAAAAATATATTTCAACTTTTGAAGAAAAAAACAAAACAACATGGTATAGGTAATTTACACATTTCCAAAGTCATTTATATATTCCTAGTCATACTTGAAACGCCCCTATGCAGATGCAGATACTACGCTGACAGACACTCAATGTCAACGACCAGTATCATGTGTATAGGATGTTTATTTTTTTTTAAATTTGATATTATTATTGCATTGAACAAAATGGTAGGAGTTGGAAATGTATATATTTAATATTTTGAGGAAGTAAAGGAGGACTGGGAAAGAAATACATAATTGAAACAAGGGAATGTTGCAGAATCCTTTTCAGTTTTACTCTTTTTGCTCCGTTTCTGCAAGTCATTGGGAAATCCCTCAGATGCATAGGTATTCGGTATTTACCTTAAAAACATACGGTAAACGTCGTAGGTAAGATGCCATGTGAAGATTGTTAAGTAGCTACTCCTACGCTTAAAAGCATACTGTTGCCATTTACTAAATACTTATCTACATCATTCGATTCGATCCAAGGCGATGCACTGCCCCGCGTTCTCTGCTGCTTCACCTCTGTCATTGCGCAAGAAGAAGGAAAAAGAACAAGACAGAACATTCAACTTGAAGGAAGGAACGTCACAGTCACACTTCTTCCCACACTCATATCGCCATTAACTCAATCTAATTTTTAAATATTATCATCAATCGAATCATTAAATACGTAATATTTCGAATTTACTGCTTATATACAATGAATTGCTACGACAATATTACACTTATGTACCTAGTAGGTATTCACTTAGAAAGGTTAACCTTTTCGCAACGGCAATGTACTTATCGTTAGTTTTAAATTTTTTTAAAAACGGTTATTTCTAGTATTGACCATTTTTTAAACGTCGAATTTGTAGATTTTGACCTTTTGAAAGTGTTATTTACTATTTTTGACCGTTTTGAAAAAGTATTATTTACAAGATTTGACCGTTTTAGAAGTGTTATTTACAAGATTTGACCGTTTTAGAAGTGTTATTTACAAGATTTGACCGTTTTAAAAAAGTGTTATTTACAAGATTTGACCGGTTTGAAAAAGTGCTAATTGCTAGTTTCGACGGTTTTGAAAAATTTAATTTATTGAATTAAACACTTTTTTAGAGCATTCTTTCTATGGTTCCCCAGTTCCTAATAGGTTAAGTTTTAACAGAAAAATGGGTGAATAGGTTATACCAGAACCTAAACAATTTTACCATTGAACAGCAATTAAAAAAAGGTCGCAGAATTAAATAAAATGAACTAAAAACCAAATTAAAGGTAATTATACAAATAGACTGCCAAACAAGACGATAATAACAGCGACTCACTGGATGTTCACTTCACAGTTCACATCCCAGGAAATGAAGTCGACCTTCGCCTTCCCTTCCATTGCATGGCATGGGATGGTTTCGTCTGGCCTAGCCTCTTCTGCACCTACCTACCCAGTGCAATTAAATCTAACACGATACGCTCTATCATAAGTGGAATGAGAACAAAACTCTAACAAATATGTGAAATGACGATAGACGATAATAACAGAATTACAACCACAACCAACCCTCAACCAACCAACCTTCACTTGAGTCAAGGCTCAAAGCTTAAACGCTCACCACTCAAAAGTCAAAAGTAGCTACTATACAAACATCGTCTGCTAAGAAGCAAACTGAGACATCTCCTACGATTTTGATTCGAATATACCTCAGTGTGCTTCTTTGATCAGTATAAATAAATATAAATGGCCACAATAGAGCTTAAATATAAATTCTAAATACCTACATACATGGACGGATCAACATCTCCTTCCTTTCTCTCTCATATGATCTGTCACAGTTCGTTCAGTCCAACAAGTCTTTCATCCATCTCATCATTCGTCGTTCGAACGAATAAGTGGCAACTGCATTAAATTTTACTGCAAGTTACTTTATGTCACCACATCCCTTCTACAATACAACACTCCATACTCCAATGCAATTCATGGCGACTAAAGTGTCTGCCATTCCCATTTTACCTACCTAGTACCTACCTATGTATAAGCTTTAATGCTGGAAGGAAACACTCTGCAATTTATTAATTTATTTAGCCTCACTCGATACTGCTATGAAATGAAGTCGTGAATAGGAACAGGAAAAGAGAAGGAAAGCTCTCCGTAACCCTAGAATTCGCATCCCCAAACAATATAAAAAATAATAATAATAAAACTAAAATAATAATGTGCCCAGGAAAGTCCAGTTAGGTAAATTCAATCCAGCACAGCGCAGCGCCACGAGCAAGTAAACAATTCAAAAGATCCATCTCGTCATTCAACCTCCAAAACTTCCTATCTACAAACATCCAGCGCAACAAGTCCTAATTACATAGTTTTCTCAAACATGCAAAACATGCTAATCAAAGGTAATTACGTGTAGACTTTGTACTGAATCATGAATGAAACAACATTCCTTTCCGCCTTCCGCTCGCTCCAAACCAAATCATGGACGTGTAATAAAAACTATATTTATATAGTTTTATAAAACATTTTAAGAAGCTGGACAGAAAATGTTTGAGGATTTTTTTAAAAATCGCTTTCCTTTACAATTATTACACCATTTTTGAAATACAATATACTGACTTGTAAGTGCAACATTTTAAAAACTTTAATGGGATATCGTTTCCTTGCTCCTTCAATGGCTCAAATAGCAACGAATGAGTCTAACTCTCAAGCATTACTGCTTCCAATTTTAAGATGAAACAAGGTAAAAAGTTGGAGATGTTTCAGAAACATTATTTGCTAAATACTTTAACTTTCCTCCTATCAGCTACTACAAACTGACAGCGCATATAGGCTCTGTAGTCATTTTTTAAAATAGGACTCCCCACCAAGGAAACGGACGAAAGAAAAACAAGGAAAACGATGTGACTTCTTTCAACTTTCATCCCATATCGCAGACACACAACCAGCAAGTCTCGCCGATAAGACATTTGCAATCTTGCAACTTTTTATTTCAATCTAAGGTTAAGGTTAGTGACGGGTTGGTAGCCAGGCCAGGCAAATACTAAATCATACAAAAAGTTAATAGTAAGTAGGTACCTATAAAACACAATGTAAAGGAAGGAAATACCTTTTTTACTTAAGTGCAAACTCCTCTATTTACCTATGTGTATACCTTTTCTAAAAGTACATTACCGAGGGCCCAAATCAATAACCTTTGCCCCCCCCCCACACAACCAAAGACTAAAGACCAAACCAGCAAAGTCGCATAATCATGTTATAACAAGTTTTTTAGAGACTTTTATACTGTAGATCTAGCACAGTAATCAGTTTTAAAATCGATTTAAAAACAAAAACAATACAAACAAAAAACTGAGACAAACTCGGTTTTTCTTTTTACCATGTCTTTTCGTTTTTTGTTCTACACAAACTTGTTTTAAAACCGATTTTAAAACAGGTCTATCAAACACGTTAAAGCATGATTGTACGACTTTGCTGGTTTAGGATGTGGAGGGGCAGAAGGCAAAGGATATCGTTAAATGCATCTTTTATTTAACTTTTCGTGTATTTAACAAAGTGTTTGTCTGAGGAGAGCAGACAGAGTAACCAGGTCCAGCTGTCCTTACGTCACGCTACACTTCACTAAAACACTGCAGCCCACCAACTAAACTGACCCATATTGTACTCTAATACATTAAATATTATAAAAGTACACTCTTGTCCAGTACACGTCATACCGAGCTTATGTATCAGACAGCTTAATAAAATGATCCAGAAAAAATAAAAATAAGTACAAGTCTACAAAAAATGTGCAAAAACTGACCTACATGAGCTACCGTGAATCTGTGATTAGCTCCCGGAGCTTCGGGAACTTACACTATAAACAGCTTCTCAAACGAACGAAAACTACTAGGCATTAATTCCTAAGGTTTTGCGGAAGGGCAATGGCTAAATAGGAAGAAGCTCAATTTAAAACTTCGTTTATTAAACAATGTTTCTTTTCACATCGAATGCTTAGAAAATACGGTTTTAACATTAAGAAAGATAATGCAGTAGGCAACTATACACGTAAGGAATTTTAATGATCTTTTGGTAGTGTACATCATCATAATCGTGATTATGAAAATAAGTTGGGAGTTGAGAACGTACCGGAAGGGGTGTACTCGACACAGACGAATCCGCGTGGAACGACTTCTCCGAAGGAGGGGAAAATGACGGTGATGTCCGTGATGGGCTCAATGTTACTTTCGTTGGGATTGAGGCCCTCGCAGTAGTCCTCGTCCACCGGCTCCGGCTTGTCCGGCAAACCCGCCACCACGAAGTAATCCGCCAACCGCCCCGTCCCACTGCGCTCCTCCATCCTCCCAGCCACCAGCCTCTCTGTCAATCTCTAACGGCCCTCCCTCCACTCCGCACCATCCAACTCACAACCACAAATTATTACTGAATAGCAATTGAAATATTCCACATTAACCTTCAATCAAATAAACACAACACAATTCACTTTCCACTGTCAACACGTCACACGGCACTTAGCTCTCCTTTTAATTTCCAGTTTATCCATCCCACCCCTCACGGGCACTCATTGTCAATTCTGGGATGATGTCGCTTATTTCACTTGTATTCCCGAGAGGAAAAAAACGGATCTTCCTTTTCCCTTCCTTCTCATCACAACCACTTCCGAAATAACTTCCTCCGTTGTCCGTCCACACTTTTTAAATTCACAATTCCTCTCGGCTGTCGGTGGAACAGAAAGCACCTCTTGACTCAAGTCTTCAAAATTCAATCTCCTCCGTCCAATTTCCAACCAGCCCTCCACCACAGTATCCTTGCCTCGCTCCCCTTTTCATCTGTTACACAACAAATAAACAAACAAAGGATGATATTATGTAATCATTTTTATAACATTTTTATAACATTTTATAATATTTTTCTATTCATTCTCGACTCAACCACATATTCGCTGCTTAAGAATGTTAAAGATGGCTGTTATTCAATGTTGCTTCAAATGAAAGCGGAGATGCAAAGTGAAGCGCATCCTTACAATATGAAAAAGATACAACATTTTCTTATTTAAATACAACTTGAGGATACGGAGCGCTATTCATTTATTTTGAAAACGTGCAAATCCAAGTTTTACACGATCAGGGCAAAGGTTTTGCATATTTTTAAAACAGTATTAACGTTCTGATTTTATGAATATATTAAGTCAAATGGGAAAATACTGTTATTATTGAATAACTATTTTGAAGCTTCATGGGGATACGCGTCACTTTGCATCTAAAGCAGTGATATGCTTCCCTTAATGCCCTTTACACATTTCATACACTTTTAAGGAGTTACGCGGAGTCATTTAACTGTTGACTGTACGAGTACACGCAGGAATACTATTACGTAAACCATGGTCCCGTGGTTCAAGTTTATAGGAATTTAGAGAACATCTGCCTTGGCTGCCACTCTCACCGACTACGAATTCCAGGGGAAAAGGGTCCCGGAAAAGATTCATTCAAAAAAAATACATTTGCACAGCGGGAAACTGACGATGTTTAGGGTTTAGTACATACTTACTGACAGATAATTCGGGTAAATCTTTCCGAGTTCAAGGGAAAAGGGAATAATTTTATAGCGCTATATAGATCTGCTACAGCGTATCGCACGTACTCGTATCGTATGTATGTATTCATAGATACTCAAAGTTCCACCTATGACTGACCACGGAATCACAGCCTTCACAATTTCCGTTCTTTATTTTTATTTATCATGGACGATTCTGAACTAAACACCCAATGGAACATTTTGAATTCAACTACAGATGGGTAAATTAAACTCTCAAAAATGTGAGTAGGTAGCAACTGTACATTATTTATTTTCCTAAGATTTTAAAAACAACTGGCAAAGAGGACCTTGAAGAATTAACGCTACAACTTGGTAAAAATCCACCAGATCTTCACGGACCTACCCTACCATACCAAACACAGAAAAATGCAAATACCCCGAAGATGGGCTAGAAATAGAAACAATCAGAATTAGCTCCACGACGATGAGACGCCAGGAGTCTTTCACAGAGATACACGTCATAAAAGAGTACAGGACAAAAGATGTACATATCTTAAGTTTTCCTGTTATTTGTTGGTCTTACATAATACGAAATATTTCAAAAATTTCCGTGTTTTAAAAAAAGATCAAACCATGGCATTCATGTCTTTAAAAAGTGTAAAACAGTGTGTATTGTATACCTGGTACTGGTACTTGAAGACTGAGAATTTGTGAAAAGAACACTTCAAATCTCCAGCAATTCTTGTGTGACGTAATAATTGCAAGGACCTTAAACTATTTATGTTAAAGGTATATTATATAAAGCATTAAAGCTAGAGTTGCTTTATACATATATAGCAGTACGAGCTGTCAGCTGTAGAATTCTGGAACTTATACAACACACGGAGCAGTGCATAGAAAAAGTTTAGCAATTCAAAAATAAAGTGAATCGATGTATCTAGAATATATTGGGAATTATTCCTAGCCGCTATAAGATACAGTTGCTGCAGATGCATAAAGGCCAGCCTCCACTTTATAAAGTTCAAAACTACATGGTAATATAAGAAAAGTACACAATGCAATTTTACACATTTTTAAAAGGTTCAAAACACTATTTTACATATTTCTTTAATGGGTGCAAAATGTGGATTCGTCAGGTTTTAAACATATACTGCCAACTGCAAAATGTGGGATCATGTATGGATATATAGATGCAAATCGAGCTTTTATATTTAAAAGGTGCAAAGCATGCTTTTACACAGTTTTCGAAAATGTGCAAAACACGTTTTTTAATGCTGCTTTAAATTTCTCGTTGCTTACAGTTGCCGGATATAGCGTTAAATTAATAAATTGGAGAACCGGCATTTTGCATTTTTACTGGGAATAGGAGACTTGGTGGGTACTTTGCTTTTTAAATTGTGGAGACTGGAGACCGGCCATTATGCATCTTGAGTAACGATATACATTGTACCGCTAGGATAACAAAAAGACAAAAGATTACCAGGGAGAGGGTCCCACTATGACGAACGTGGCTATAGACATTCTACTATATAGGAAATATATAAGAGAAGTGCCGTTAACCTCATCACTTATATAATTAATAGAATGTCAAGTTTGAGGCTAAAGCCAACGTGGGTACCTATACTCACTCCTTTTGGCTTGTTAAAGGGAGTTTGCAATTTCCCTCAATCGAATCGCTTCATATTTTTCTTGACGGTTCTATTATTTTTAGACCAGCTCAACTCCAACTCCCTCCTATTCTATGCTCTCACTCTCAACCAAACTGCAGATTCACAACGACAATCACGTCCACTGCCGTCACACTCAATAGTTCAACAGAGAAAGAAGAACCTTGGCTTTGCCTTCCGAATTCCTCCAACCTTTCAACTCACTTCTTCTCTTCAACAGCCATTCAAGCCATCAAGCTACGTCTAAAGCCTTTTCTATTCAAACTATTCAGTCTTTGCAAAGGTCACGTGGTCGCGTCGTCAAGTGAGTCTTTGATTTGTGCCGCTTGCAAGTCACTCTTACACAACTGTAATAAATAAGTAATAATTGCCCTAGTATGACAATAGAGCATACAGCAATTACAGCGTATTCTTACGCTAGTTGACACTTTTTCAAAATCATAAAAATACACTTTGCCGTTTGCCGTATTAGGTGAGTGATTAATGTTTTGAATTCATGGCTATAATGTATAATACCATCTGAAATAGCACCAGTGTGTTTCTGGTGAGTTTATAATGCGTTTTTAACCCTGGATATTTTTCAGATGCATCTAGTGCAAAGTTGGACTCATGCCACACTGCTTTTAACTGGGGACTGGACTGGTGTCCCAATGCTTCTTTACCCACGATACATATTATTAATACACAGTTCGACTTTTAGTTTGACAATGCAATGGCAGGCTTTCACTTCCTCTCATCGCCTTTCTTCTCCGTTTGAATGACACATGACATTGACATGGATTCTACTTTCGCACGCACTCAACTCACACAAACTCACAATCAAACTGTTTTAGCATAGGTACGGCCAAGTACATGATACATACATACATGACCACTACTGTCAACTGTACATACCTATATGCTTCCTCCTTCTCACTAGTCAGACTGAAAACCAAGAAGTTGGCAATCCCTTCTGTCATTTCCATCCATTTTCATGGGTTGGCCGGCCTTTACGCCTTAAGATTTGGTCCAAGGGGAATAGTAGTAAAAATAAAATATTTACTAATCATCTCTCACGTCTCAGTCTTATCAAATATGCCCTCACTATTCATGAATTCATGCATAATAAAATAAGCTCAGTGTAATAATGTGGATCCCCTTTTTGTGGGACGCTCTCCTTCCAAAAAATCCTTTTGAGATAATTTTTTCCTTAGTTTATTAATCGTTAATTGTCTCTCCTTCAAATAGCCTACAATGTGACTCTGTTGGAAATGCCTCAGTTTGCTTCTTAAGAGAGGATATTGCAGGGCACATAGGTACATACAGAAGGCCAGAGATCCTGTGACTCAGTGCTTACGCATCCACAGAATAGAGTTCAAAGCTAAGACTTCCTCATCACATTCTCTTGGCCACTTTTCTTCAGCTCTCAGTGCTAACAGAAGGAAACTTAGTCAAACTCGCATTCTTAAAAGTGAAAACTCTGCAGCTATTACATCCGAGGACGGAGGATATTATTACGAGCAATTGAATACGTGAAAGATGAAAAAATTAGCACAGTCCTGAGTTCTCGGGAAACACACTGTACATACACTGCATTGCATTGTGACGTCACAGTAATTACAAATAGCTGACGCTGAATTGACGGCAACACATTTTCATTTTGGCTTATGCAAATCCCACAGATTTTACCTCAGCCATACCTAGCAACTTATGTAGTACATACGATTACGATACGAAGCAAAATGAGGCATGTACAGCCAACACAAAATCATAAGATATGTCAAATACCTCATTTTGCTTCTTACCTAATGATGTTCCACATTCAAATGGGCTCCTCCTCACCCTTCATCCCACCAAAACCCTGGGTCAATAAAAAAATACATAAATTGGGCTTTGGAAACTATCTGTCTCACTAACAATAAAGACAGAGATGGAGTGGAAATGGGAAATCTTTCCTTCTATAGTAGGCCAACAATCTACTGTAAATGGGAGCTAAGGGATCAGGAATTTATTTCCAAAATTAAATACAAATCCACGATTTAATCTCTTCCCGTGGATTTACAATAGTTTCCAGATACGATTGTGCCTTCCTAATTTTCCTGAAGAGAATATGATTCCTTTAAATTTTTCATTTTTTGAAACACAAAAACTGCCGTTTGGACTTGGAAATTTGTCAAACCTTGATGTACACTATTTCAAAACTCCATCCATGCATCTATGCGTTACATAAATAGAAATATTTGCTAGAACCCTGGTAGCTAATGGGGCATGTACGGTAGAAAATAAATAACAGCGTGTTTTGCGTATTTATTGGCTGCATGATGCATGGAATTAAATCCAGAAATCCTTCTTGCTACGATTATTGTTATTACATCATCCCAGTTCACATTTGGCTTTGAAAACTATGTAATTTCTATATTTCTGTACACAGTTCCTAAACTTCCATTTGCATCTTTCGGTTTTACTCGACGTAGGAGGGCCAAATTAGCCAAAATTACTCTTTACTTGAAAACAAATACCTACATTAGTTACATTCTGCAATAATGGGGAATTAATGGAAGAACTGTGTAGGTATTTAATGTTTACTACGTTTCTACCCACATCACATACTGATGTTTAATTGGGCACTGGAAATATTTATTTATAATTAGACATGGTCAACGGTTCTCTGAATTCAACTGTGGGTTCTTGGGTTCTAGCGTACCGACGACGTACGGTTTTGCTATGTGACACAACATACTGGAATTAACAACAAAAAAATAGGAACTTGCCAATTAAAAGTAAAACGGCATTGCAAGCAACTGCAGACAGAAATGCACATGCATTGGGAAGGATATTTAATTAATGAGCTCCGTCCTGCACTTTATTTTCCTTTGATTACAAGCAAAATAGCTAATTATAATCATTCAACTGGTGCTCATTTTGGTAAACTGAATGTGTGATTGCTTGAAGCATGAACTGGCCGTCTACTTATATGTATCGCCATCGTCAGTTAAGACAACATTGCGGCATAAGTCCAGTCCCCAGTATTATCACATAAAAGTCCAGTGTCTCCTTAATGACATTTTGCGGAAGGTAAGTGACAACAATCTACATTCTAAATTCTAATGTCTAATAATATTGCTCAAGGTGTAAAAATAGTTTTGCTCTTTTACAAAATGCTAATACTTGTACATATTTACGTTTTAAAAAATGTGTACATAGTGATGAATACATTTTTTAAAAACAGCATACATTGTACATACTACTTACACTTTTAAAAATAGTACAACTCCTATTTGAACTACCTACAACCTACAACAAAGAATAAAACTGCTTAAAATTACGTAAGTACACTAACCAAGAAGTCCCAAAGGAACAAATGAACTTTGTAATCTTACACTGTTAACTGTATACAGTAAATACGTTTTGAGAATCATATTAATTTACACAAGTAAAATTATTCCACAAGTTATTTAAAATAAACTGACATACAACATACTGACAACTGACAACTGACTGTTAATTTTGTTGTTTGTAAAAGAATTTTGAGAATGCCTTTCTTTTAAAAAATACTGGTAATTTGCAATATTTAACGAATTTCAAGAATCTATTTCATATTTGCTAATTTTAAAAACCCACTTTGAAATAGACCTTTATGATAATTATTTAAAATTGATTTCATTGATTTGGAAAGTGTATAGTTTTAATAATAAAAATAACTACGCTTTTATAAAAAAAAAATCCGATAATCTCAAAACCAATTTTTAATAAGAACCTGATAATACTGAAAATGCCTTCTAAACATTATGAGTTTGGAAAAAATCAATTTGTAAATATCTGCCTTGTTTTTGTGTTGGCAGTTGCCCACAAACAACAAACAACAAAAATTTATTGCAATATATACTAAACTATGAAACTCTGGTGCGAATCACACAATTAATGAATAGAAAACTACGGACAACGGATAATTAACAAAAAATTAACGAGTGTCAATCTTTAAACTTTGACCTTACCTCTTGACACCTGAGAGATATTACTCCATCATTCACAAAACAATTCACTGTCTCACTATTCCAAATTCCAATTCCAATGCGTATAAACGAACAACACCCCCGTCACCCGCGTGCCCTTACTTACCAACAAGCTAAAAAGCACAACAAATTAATTGAATTCGGTTCGGTCACTTTCTTTACTTACATTTCGGGTTAAAAAAAATATTTTGCGGAATTAGTTTGCCAAGGAAATTTTGAGTGAGTGACACAAACTTCTCAACGAAAGTTCCCACCACAGAGCGTCAGAGAAGTTGTTTTGTATTTTGCAGTTTTGCAGAGACAGATACAGAATACAGAATACAGAGACCGTAATTAACTTTGAAGGTTTTTATTTGATTAGATGATGTTGAACTGCCAGGCCACATTGGATTTATTTAGTCTTGTTCACTCACACATTTACTGTTATGCTCCGTTGTGACTCGTAACTATTTTTGAGTGAGTGAGTGAGTAGCAGATCTGCAGTTTGAGTTTTTGAAGACGTGCACCAAAGAAGGAGAAGTGACCACCCAGTGAGGCAGTGCCCACGAGAGAACTGAACGGCCGAGTCAGTGAGTGTGCGACCATTGAAGAAAATCCAAACATTTCTATTTGTTTCCAAGGCAAGGGGCCTCGCATAACTCAACTCTTCTTTTATACCACATTTTTCAACCCCTCCATCGTAAGTAAATGTGTTAATTTTTATAACCTATTCGCAACGGGGAAATCATGGAAAGCATAGATAGCAACCTTTACAAAAGTGTTTTTCTAGAAATTACCTTTTTCAAAACGGTCAAAACTAGAAATATGTAACATTTTCAAAGCATTCATAATGTACGAGTAACTAATTGTAAGACTTTCAAAGGGGTCAACACAAGATACTGGCATTTTAAAAAAGATGTAAAAAACTAGAAATTAACCCTTTCTAAAAGGTTAAAACGAAGGTTGAAATCAACACTTTCAATAAGTGTAAAACAAAAGAAATTAACATTTTCAAAAAGATGTGTAAAACAAGAAATTAATACTTTAGAAGGTTAAAACGAGAAATTAACATTTTCAAAAAGATGTGTAAAACAAGAAATTAATACTTTAAAAGGTTAAAACGAGAAATCAACACTT
>JAQFZC010005814.1:0-13499 GCA_034695205.1 Dicyrtoma fusca
GTTTAATGCAATGCAATTATCGCTCATTAACATTTTCAAAATTATTGACAGGTTGAGCAGATAACTACGGAGTACAGTGTACGTGCGCTAAAACTTCATCCAGACAAAAATCCTGGAATTGCGTCTACTCTCGAGGAGTTCAAAAAACTACATTTAAATAAAAGTCGATTTTAAACTAAAACTATATTATTCGTCTTGTTTTTTGAATACTTTGTCAGTTATTTATGACAGCATCATGTTGGAGGTGATTATCACTTTTCCTTATTTATTAATTAAAAATTACAATATAATTGCTGCGTAAATTATGGTTTAGAATTGAGCAGTCAATAATATGCGTTTGTTACTTTGACTTTTGCCATAGGAGGCTCGAGATGTTCTGGTAGATCCCGAACAGAGAAAAAGTGATCTTCTTCGCCATTTTTCTCTTCTTTTCGCAATTTTTTTCATATGCCTGTCTTTCGTTGCGACCAAGAAAATATAATTAGTGATGGTAGGCAGGAGACGTTATAACAAATACTGTAGAACGTTCTCTCTGTACAACCGCCGTTGTAGAATATGTACTTCGAAAATGTTTCTAATAATGTACCGGGGAATTATTAGAGGCGGGGAGTTATTTCTAATTTTTGGATTTTTACCCGGGAGTTATTAGAGGTCGGGGAATTATTAGAGGCGGGGACTTATTGGAAGTTTTACGGTAACCAATTTTCAAAGGGTGTAAAACTGTAAATATTGCCGCACTCATTTAATAATTACTTAGTATTTTTGTAAAACGCTTCAATCATGTGTAAACTAATTTTTTTCAATTTCCGTCAAAGTTTTGAAAACATGTGCATTTATGAGACCATTTTCCACGTCTTCCTTCAAATTCCCTGTACAAAACGGATGTTTTAAAGCAATGAAGCATAATCCGTCCATTTTAGATTAAAACCGTCACTTCAGAAAATATTTAACGTTAATATAACATTAGCAGTACAGTTGTTACTCACTCACAAGATACATAACTCATAATAAAATTGGACGTCGACGATTGTTCATCCATTGACTCATTAGAATAAAATAAAAATGACATTCCACCTATTACAATGACGTTTATTTACAAACATGCAGGTGATTAGTAGGAATAGCTTTAAATGGGAATTGCAATCACAAGTTACAATGAAATTATGGTGACATCGCAATGCAATGCAATGGAAATGGCAACTGAGCTAAATTTTGAATGTCGGGCCCTTTTTCTTCCACGCAATTCAATTTCAACAAGTAGGCAAGATGAAGAGTTGGAGCAGTCATTTAGACACAACAATGTGGATCGCACTTTTCTTTTGCATTGCAGGTAATAAAAATGGAATAATAATAAAATTGTGTCGAAATATAGAAAAGCCCACAATACGTGGCCGGCTATTTTTTAATATGTTTTTTTTTAATTCAAAATTAGGCGCTGCGGCTGCTTCGGTTCCTAAATTCTCTTCAGCTGACGTGGCTTTTGCGGCCGAGTTGATGGAGGGGGATGTTGCAGAGGGGCGTCGGTCCCCCCGTAAAATTCAGTATAAAACTCAATCCACGAGCTACTCGAGCAGTTCGAGTCACAAGAGTGAAACGGGGAAGCCGTCCGAGTCCTTCTCCGAGTCACACTCGGAATCGTCCTCCGACTCCGGGGAGCTGTCATCCGAGGAATTTAACAACGTTTTCAAAAAGCCCTTCTTCCCCATCTCAAGCAAATCCTTCAAATCCCTCCCGCAAAAGACCACCACGACAAAGCCCCCAGCAACAAAGTTTGTAGCCACCCCTCCAGTCGAATTCAAAACTAGTAAACCCAATAATAAATCAAAGTACAACAGGACACCACCCACCAAAGCCAGCATCGTAAAAAAGAACAATAAGGATGGCTACATTTACAATAACATCGGGACTGAACTGAACAATCAAAGGAAAAACAAAAAACGTAAGCCCAAGTCATGTCAAAAAGTGTCAAAACTTGAAAATCAAAACGATACAAAATTAGGAAGGAATAGAATAGTTAGAAAGGTGCATGAATGGCTGGAAAATAGTGCCAAGGAAGATTTAACTAAAATATTTAAAACTGATTTCTATTTCAGCAAAAAATAATGAGCGCTTTAGAGCAGGAAAAGGAAAAATGAGGTTGGGTCGCTTTTTCTCAAGCTCTTCGAGTTCTAGCTCCAGCTCCAGCAGCTCTAGTGAAGGTAAAACAAAAACAAAAATTGAAACTAAAAAAAAAAATATTACAAAATTACTTATTAATGAATTAACCTATCAATGATCAAATAAATTTAATTTTTATAATCATGTAATTTTATCGTTTCATAGAAATATACCGCTTCCGTTATCGGGGTCTCAAACGAAGAGGTTAAACGGGGAGTCGTCAGCTTCAGCTTGATGAGTTTTAAAATTGATATCCCTATTTATATTTGCAATCCCTTTTATTTATTTAGCAACTTTAAATTGTTATAAATTAATTAAAATAAACTGGCTGAGTAAATTCTACAGTCCACGGATTACGGATTTCATACTGGTTTGTTGTCACGGGCATTCATTTTTGTTATAAGGTCTGTCTATCATCAAATTCAAAGCAAAACTTTTTGGAAACTTTCCGGGAATGTTTCCAAACCTACGTAATACACTATAGATAATTAATAATTAAGTACTTCAGTATGTACTTAATAAAAATGTGTAGAGATTAAATGTTACATGACCAAAGCTACAATGGATGAAGTTTAAGTCTTAAGTACAAAATTTTGTGCGACAAACGTAGGCTGTGGTGGTACCTATACATATTTTTTTTAAAAATGCTTGCATTTCGAAAAAAATTTGGCGAACCAATCCAAATTCAGGTCAATGTTATAAAACAACCCTTTTGGCTCCTACACTCGAGTTTAATAGTTATTTTTGCTTAGTTGAGGACTTGAGGCGTTTTTTGAAAGCATGTTTAAGACGTTTTGTGCCAAAGAACGTTAAGTCCATGATTTTAGTTCCAAAGTAGATACGTTAAGTCCGATAAGTCATTTTTTAAAAAATCAAAAACTATGACCTGTGACCTCCATATTTTTGAAACCTCGCTTGCACAACCGTCCCTGGGCTATTAACTCACAGTAAGTATGACTGTTAAATTATTTTCTTGAATTAACCTAGCTAGGTGTTTACATTTTTATGTCACCTGTAAAGTAGAGAAAATGGACTTAACGTGCTTTGGAAACAAACTTTTCATGTAGTAATTATAACGATAAAATTCTACTTCTTCTAATCTACTAAATCTAAATGCTATCTACTAATCTCTACCTCAATTTGCATTTCTTTAAAGACCCTAAAATATCCGAAGCAACAGCACTTATTTTTATCTTCTTGATCGCTTCGCCTTCCTTCTTTCTGCCACTAATAACACAAAATCCCAACCTAAGCTAATAACTCGCATATTTTATGTTATACCTTTACAAATAATAATTTTAAAAATACATACATAAATTCGCCGTTAAATGCTCCACTGACTTCCACTAGATAACCAGTAATTTGAGTAATAAATTGCTTACCATCAAGATTCCAGACAGTTAGGGGCTGTCCATAAATGACGTTTGGAAAGGTAGGGGGTTGGAGCTTCCATTTAAGCTAATGTTAACAAAATGCAAACTTTTGAGGAAGGGGGTAGAAAATGTATGAAAAATGTAAACGTCATTTATGGACAGTCCATTAGAATCGCAATACTTCCAAGCCTTTTTGTAAGCTGCTTGCATAAATTACAATGAAAGTAATTTGTAAAAACAATTTGTAACATCATTTCTGATTTGGATTTGTGTACACTCGATTAAGTTTAATCAGAAGGAATTTGTTATTATTGAACCACATCGCATTGTAATGCATAGAAGGTAATATGTACACAGCCCCTTTATGCTTTTTAGTTGGAAATAATTTGAACGAGGGTTTTTGTTTCGTGGCTCAACCGCTCAACGGCCAAAGTTTTAATGCTACTCTGTGTAGCCTGTCAGTCCATACATTTTTACTTCGAATTGACAAGCGACGCCCAAACAAGAGACAGTGAATAGTAAATTCGAACCCTGAAAATTAATTATTTAGGAGAATTAGATTTATAAGAATTAGATTTGCAGAAATTAGCAATAACCACTTTAAAACAGATCATCACATCGCATCGAAAGAATTGCTGGTAGTTGTTCATTTTCGACAATTCAAAACAGGCACCAGCTGCCATTTGAATCGAGATCGAGAAACAAAACTTTAGAATCGGAAATCCAGACAAAAGAAACCGGCTTTGAAATCTTCGAAATGGGTTTGCCGGATGGGATTAAGTCTAACAGAGGTCAAGTGGACAAGAAGGGGAATCTTCCGGAGGACCCGTTGTGTGCGATTCAGTTAAAAAGGTAAAATAAATGCCTTCACTAACAATTAAATAAGTGTTCAGCTCTATTTATTTTATTATCCATCGTTTTTGAACAATTCAATCATTACCTACTAGCAACTAGTAATTTTTAGAAAAGTCGATTTTCGAAGGATGTTAACAGTTTAAAATTTTGTGCAAGCATTTTTGATTTTTTCATTTACGTAATTTTCCAGAGTCTTTGTAGTAGTCAGTGGTAGTTGTACAAATAGAAAATAGGGCTTCTTTTCTTTGTTGTTTGTCGTTTAACTTGCTTTGCTGCATTTGATAAAAACTAAAGAAAGATTTACTCGATTCTATTTCTTTTATTTCTTGTGGATTTCGAATTCATTATTAATATTATTATGATTATGTTTTTAGTGGAGTTCTCACGAAGAAAATCTCTTTAAAAACCGAACACTATCAAGCCGGAAAGCCACCACCTTCGCAGCAGGATGATGATGGCGGTCACGGGAATGAAAGCTTCTCCGCTTCGGGTGTCGTCAAATCAGAATTGAAACCTCCACTTGAGTTCAGGTATAATCAAGTATGGTGATTTGGATAACCTCCAGTGAATTTCTTGGTATTATTATCATTGTTAACATCTGTTTTTTGTGTCTCTGAAATCCGTAAAATAGTGGTGAATCGACTGCATCGAGTGCCTGGAAGGTTGAAGTTGTCAGTAAACTCCGTCATAGGTAATGCGTAATGATAAAACTAATAATTCTAACTTTAGTATTTATTGCATTTTAATCTTATTGCGAACAACTTATTGATTACTGTGATAAGTTCAGACTTCGGGGTGCATTATAGCAAGAATCATCGTAGCTTAATAATATTTGATGTGTACTCTTCCATAAAAATTAACCTGCATAATTTGTAATGACTTGGTTATTAATTTAGCAATGGAACTATGAAATTTAGACAGGAAATCCCCTTTGTCGATCCGATGTCGGTCATGGATCGTTTCTACAAAGATGTTCAGCTGCCCCCTGAAGTTCAACTTTTCAAAGATAATCCAAGCAAGTTAGTTCCCCATCTGAAATGAAGTTAAAAATAAAGCAAAACATACAACATATTACTCACTGGTTAATAATACATCAATAATATATGTCAAGGTTTATTTATACTTTCATATTTATATGATTATTCGTAGGCGCCACGAAAGTTGCGATATTCTCATTGTGGCCGACTTAAAGAAGGTCCCGTGTCACATGTCCATCCTTTCTAGCTACTCACCTGGGTTCAAGCAGTTGTTCTCCGTCCCAATCAAATCCGAATCGAACCAGCTTCGTCGACAAGTGGTTGATATTCCTGAGCCATCTATTCTACCGTTACTAGTGGAGTAAGCAGTTTATTCTCAGTCTTATTCAAATCACGATAAAAATAATCAAGAGATAAACTAGTTTAAATGATGGCTTGTAATTGTGAATAAATATAGCTCATTAAGATAATTTGTTTCATTCCTTTGTGCTAGCTGCCTGTACTTTGGTTGTGAAGACATTACTTTGGATCAAGCTAAAGCTCTGTTGCCAGCCGCCACAAGAATGGAATTAGAATACTTGGCTGGAACTTTTGTGAAAATGTGCATTGAGAGTATGTCTAAAGAGAATTGCCTTGAAATGAAATTCTTCGCCATCGAAGCATGGAATCGAGCACTGAGCTTGGCTGCTGAATTCGAAATGCAGAATAACTTCGATTTCATACTTTCGTCGAGCACCTTCCTTCAGCTATCTATAGAAAGGGTAAGTTATAGAAGTTGTTATTTTAGTATTTAGTGATATTATATTAAACAAATTATCCATACCTAATACCTAATATTCACGGTATTTATTTGAAGCCAAGTCTAGTTTAGGGTGGAATACGGTAAATCCTTAGAATTAACGCAACCTCCACTCATAGTCAGTTATAACGAGTAATATTATTTCAAATCATTTTTTCAGAATTAAATATTTACTTGTCTTAATGCAAACCCACCAAATTGTAAAAACCAGGTTTTAGAAGAAGCAAAACTCTTTCGAAAGCCACATTTTGTATAGCCAAACGCTTAAAAGCAACTCGTTCGGTTTATCCTCAGATACATGCGTACATATAACACACACTTCCGGCAGCCCGAGAAAGTCAGTTATTCAGCTACATCCTAAGCTACACCGCAGTGATTTAAAAGTTATCATTTTTGTGTGTAAATACGATCTCTAGATGATCCAGTTGTTGGACAAGGAGAACCTTCACCTTCCTTCCCACCTGGTCCATGAAATTGTTGAGTGTTGGTTGTCCTACGAAGACCGGAAGTCTAACCCCCATCTCGTCATTCAGCTGGAGACTGCCAACGTCCTTCGAGAGGGTAATAACCACACTACCAGCATCTTTGATGGAAAAGCGGGGTCCATTAAATTGGAAGCTTCAGACACTTACACACCTGGCTGGGTCTTTCTCACCTCCGTCATCACTCCCAAGGCTGCTGTGGAGTCCTCAAATGCCATCACTATTTCAGCGACAGCGTCTGCTCCAGTATCACTGAAAGCACTTTCGTCCATTCAGCCCCCAACCGTAACTAAGCGCGGCGAGCCCATTAAAGTCAAACTACTCGAGGATCCACGTACAATAACTCCGTCGCCCGGTCGGGATGTGGGCATGAAGCGAAAGAGAGGTCACTGTGACGATGAGGTCAACCAAAATGAGCCTAAATTGCATATTTCTGAGAATTTAGCCGAGACAGAGTTTGGTCAGCTGGATAGTAGCAACGTCAGTCTCAGCGTCAACGACGAATCTACGTCGTTTACTCCAAAACGTGTCAAGTCGACGCCTTTACTTGACGTCTCTGTTGCCATAACTGTGCCTTCTTACACTCCCGAGGAAGAGCCAAATTTTAATCAACCCGAAACACCGCAACGCGTTCCGTTACCGGTTTCGGTTCCGGTTCCGGATGTCGCTACAAACTCTGAAGCTTCGGCCGGCGACTGGGTGGACGACGAGCCCATTCCTGTCCCTGCAGCTACAACGACACCTTACAACGAGTCCAGGGGCGGGGGTTACGGTCGACACAGCGACCCACGATCCAATTATGGCAGCAGTTACGGTAGAGACAATAGCGGTAGCGGAGGTGGGAGAGGACGAGGGCGCTACTGGAATGATAACGACAGCACCGGTGACGACTCGGGTTCCGGCTTCCGCGGTGGCCGTGGAGGTCGAGGTGGAAGTGGGTGGGGCGGCGACAATAACGATAGAGGAGGACGCGGTAGATTTGGAAACGACGACTTCAGAGGGAGCAGTGGAGGAGGAGGTCGTGGCGGTGGGTTTAGAGGTGGTCGCAATGACAACGATTATGAGAGCAGCTACGGTTCTGGTTCCGGTTTCAGCAATAATAGCAGTAGATACGACAACAGTAGTAGCGGCAGTAGAACCAACTGGGATGCGAAAAGTAGAACCGTAGCAACTGACGAGGACTGGGGTGATGGAAACAGTTCGGCTTCAGCTCCACCTCCTCCCTCATCAGTGACGTCCCCTTCCGGAGGCGGCAACGCCAGTGACCAAGGAAGTAGTTGGGGTAATAACACTAGCAGCAGTGATTCTGGTTACAACAGAAGTGGCTACGGTGGCGCCCAAAATTCGGATTATGGCAGTTCCAGTTCTTGGAACGGAGGAGGTGGAAGAGGCGGTGGACGAGGGAGGGGTTACAACAATAATAGCGCTGATGATAATGATAGCGGCAGTGGTAGCTATGGGCGGGGTGGGCAGGACTCCGGGTATAATCCGGGTAGAAATGGTGGAGGCTATGGGGGAGACAGTGGTGACCGGTTTGGTGGCGGCGGCGGTCGACCCAAAGGAGGTATGATTAATGCATGGTCAGAATTATTGGTAAATGTGCTTGTGTTTATTTTTTTTTTTATTATAACTTGAGTCCCATTTGGGCTGGCGCCCATGGGACTGTAAATGTTCTTGTATTATTAGTCGTTTTACTTTTGTTGGTATGAAGTTGGCTTATGACAATTAATTAAATCATTGAAATTACATTGTTTTGATTTGATTACTTTTGTTTAGATTCAGTGTGTTTCAAGTGTAACCAGAGCGGACATTTTGCTCGTGAATGTCCTGAATCAGCTGGTGGCGGTGGTCGTGGAGGCGGAGGTAAAATCAACGCATAATTTTAAATTACATTCAGCAATCTATTACAAATTACAAATCTAAGAATTCGGTTGGTAGTAAAAGAGGTCCAATTCTAATGTAATCTTCAATGCCATGTTTTTGCACAACAGTCTTACCTCGCAACGAAACGGCTCAAAAAGCCGCAGGCAGTCTTTGTAAAAACCGTGATGAATGGTGCTTTTCTAGCCCCATCCTTTTCATAGTTGCAAAATAATAAAATAAGATAATGAACTGGACGTTTTGAATGAACCTCGTAGAAGTATTCTACATTCGTTTGATAGCCCTTAATGTTGCTTTAATTCGTGTTAGATTCGGTCTGCTTCAAGTGTAACAAGAGTGGACATTTTGCTCGTGAGTGTCCCGACGGGGGTTCAAGTGGTGGCCGTGGAGGTGGAGGTAAGTTGAGAATTAGTTTATAAATATATGAACGGAATTCATATTTTATTACACATGGCGACCCCTGACCTCACATATCTTGACTCCAATCGACCAGAAATTTGCGTCGTAGTTCCTTATAGGAAAATGATCAGTGTAAATTTTTGTATCAGAACTGCAAATTGTCGAGAAATCTGCTGCTTATTAACGAAATAAACTAATAATAGATATGCCATCAGGTGGTAGCTTGGACGTGCCCTGAATTGGATTTATTATCCCTCAATTTTGTTTTAAATTCTTATTAGGTTCGGTCTGCTTCAAGTGTAACCAGAGCGGGCATTTTGCTCGTGAGTGTCCAGACGGGGGTTCAAGTGGTGGCCGTGGCGGTGGAAGTAAGTCAAGAATTATTTTTAATTTTAAAGTTATACGGAATTCATATTTTACTACAGATGGATATCTTGACTCCAATTGATCAGAATTTTTCATCGTAGTTCCCTACAGGAAAATGATCAGTGTGAAATTCTGTAACAGAAAAACAAATTGTCGAGAAACCTGCTACGTATTAACGAAATAAATTACTAATAGTAGATTTACCATTAGGCCGTGAATTTGATTTATTATCCGTCAATTTTGTTTTTAATTCTTATTAGGTTCGGTCTGCTTCAAGTGTAACCAGAGCGGGCATTTTGCTCGTGAGTGTCCCGAGTCCGGCGGTGGTGGAGGCGGCTACAGAGGTGGCGGCGGCGGCGGCAGCGGCGGTGGCTACAACAGAGATGGTGACAGTAGCTACGGTGGAGGTAGCAGAGGTGGTCGTGGTGGAGGCGACCGTTATGGTGGAGGGAACCAAGGCACCGGAGACGGGGAAGGAAATGACGGAGGAGGTTACGGCGGAGGCGACCGATTTGGTGGGAGAGGAGGAGGAGGGAGGGGCGGTCGAGGGGGTGGCCGTTTTAATAGCGACGATTCAAGGGGAGGAGGAAGAGGGAGCGGGTTTCGAGGTGGGCGTGGTGGGGGTGGAGGAGGACCTTCTGTTGAAGCATGTGCTCAAGTTGCAGTGGAGGAAGATTGGGGCTGAAGAAAATGGATGAGGTTTGCGCCGAATGTGTAAGCGATCGAAATTTTTTTATATCCATTTATTTGATGTTTGTCTCAGTTAATCTACCAATTCATTATCACACGCTCAAGTTGAAATAAAGACTTGGATTTTGTTTGTTTAAAGGAAAAGAATGCAACGCTACTAGCGTGAGCTGCCGATATTCCCTCCCCTCAATCAGAATCTCGCTGACATATATTTTTACTTTGTTTCACCGTAAACATTAATAACTATTTTTATATTTCTTGCACTACTGGTGTAATAATCGCTATAATCGCTTGATGTAATAACTATAGACAATCACAATCGTGTTAGTGTGCTTCACTTTTTTCTTCTTTTGATGTAATTAATTTTATGGTTTCGCACATGGTGCGATTTTAAATACTTAATTATCTTCTTGTGTCTTATACTATGGTTTGTTGTACATACATAATATTACATACCTTCCTAGTACGCATTACTTAAGTACTTTCGCAATTTTAAATTGTACATATTTGACTTACTTACCTGGTACGATTTCGTCCTGGAGTGTATTATAAAATACCCTTAAAATATATACATTCGTTAAAAATGCCGCTTGATGTAACCTTTGGATTTTGGAACTGTCAAAATAAACTACAAAACCAGTTCAATTTAAAACAAACACTAATTTTACTATTACTAAAGCAAAATATAAGTCTCCCCTCCGTTTACAATAATAATCAAACGTTAATGTAGCAACGACAAAAACAATTTAACCTGAAAAATGGAAAAGCAAATAGGATTCATGCAATTATATTTATGCTAACCGTAAAACTTGACTTCCGGAAGATATAACGGTGTATATTTCTAATTTAATTTAAAGCATTTTGCAAATTATGTTTCAGGAGCAGAAACTATTTTACAATGGTAATTCGTTGAGGAATGACAAAATTAAGTACAGAGCTGATAATAAATTAAACAACTTTTTTTAAAATAAAAGAGACTAGTTACCATCGCGGCATGCAAGCTATTTAATAATAAACAAACAAAAATACAACTTTTTTTTTAGTTTTGAGTTATCTTGGTCGGTTTCGTAATATTATTAAACTTTTCTTTTTCTGATGTGACTGTGTGACCACCCTGTAAGAAGGTGCTGCATTGTACCCAATACTACGGACACGGACTGAAACTACCGGACTGACCGGACCACGTACCGTACCATCATTAGCTATTAAATTGATATCATAATCATAATAACTTCTTGTACTCATTTTCATAATAATTGGGAATCAGGCGATTAGAAATAGAAAATAGTTAGAAAATGTATTAGAATTTTGGACGTTTTATTAGGATTTAGGATACTAAAAATCCGTAGATTGGTAGTTGGTTGGTAGTTTTTGGTAGTATTTTAGTATACTTCGCGCACTAAGCTAATTCGATGTGTCACAGTTCTCTCTTTATTTATTGCATTACTTGCAATTAGTACTGATTAAGTAAGCTAGTTCTTTTTCTTAAAAGGTTTCCAATTTTAATTTCAAAATTTGTTGTGCGCTTGCTGGCCAAATGCTAATTTAGCAAATTAATAAGAGTTTATAAAAGTCTGGGCTTTAATTTTTAATTCCTTTCAATATGCTGCGATCTATATTTGGATTCTTGGTAAGATTCTGAAATAGAACACAAACGTTTAAAAGTACTGATCTTGTTGTAAAATTGTGTAGAAGAAATAAAATCAAAAAGAAAATCTAATATTTCACAGAACCGAATTTGATTTTTTTTTAACAATACGATTTCTTGGGAAAAAAATAGCAAACCAAAAATGTAAAGGGATAAATTAAAACTATATTATACTACTACTGGCTCTGTAGTTAGAAATTTAAATGATCAATTTTCCAAGTAGAAAAATAATTAAAGAATTAGTCGAGAAAGGATTAATATGATGATGATGATGATGATATGTTGATGAAAAGATCTTATTCGGATTTCAGAAAGATGATGCTATAGAAGAGATGAAGTCCAATGCTGGATCAACGGTGGTGAGCAGCGACTGGAATGGAATTACAGGACAAGAATATGTGCACAAACTCTCAGAGAAAAATCACACCAACTTTTTGAAGAGTCACAAATCCATTCTCGTCATGTTTTATGCTCCATGTAAGTACTTTTGTAGATTTTGACGCATTTTTTTTATTTTTAACTTAATTTAGTATGTGTATGTACTGAGTGGCTACTTCTATAATTCATTTTGTAATTGACTCCTAAAGGGTGTGGACACTGCAAAACTCTCAAGCCAGAATTCGCCCTTGCCGCATCGAGCCTTGCTAGGAGTTGGTCGGGGGTGGACGCCACTTTAGCCTCCTGCAACTGCGACGACAATCCCAAAGTGAGTCTCAAAACAAATACAAAAAATAATTTGGAAGAAAAACATATTTGCCCCTTTTTTAGCTTTTTTTGTAAAAATCTGCTTCAAACCAATGAAAATGAATGAAGGGCACTCGCATAAATGACTCTTTTGTTTGTTTTTTCTCAGATGGTTCAGCGCTACCAAATCTCGGGCTACCCCACTCTTATCTATTTCCAAGATGGTAAGCGCGTGAGGGAGTACAATCAAGGGCGGAGGGCAGCGGACATGATTGCCTTCATGTCAAGCAAGTAACAACAGGAAAATCCCAACAAAAAGTAGCAATCTGATCTTTGGCTTGCTTTCTGTACATTGCACACTCTCCGCTTCCGTTTAACCATTTCTTCAATGAGATCTAAAATCATGACGTAAACTGTATGGCCCATCTACTACCAATCCACCCGTACATAATACGAATCAAATTCTCATTTACATCTCTTGGCTCTTAATCTGTGCTTTCAACTAAGCAGCCACGATAAATTATTATTTATTGAAAATCAAAATTTTATGTTACAATAAACTTGTCTAAAAAATTGATTGATTTCGATTTCCTTGATTTCTTCGTCGTAGTGCCTATAGCTATGACGGAATTGAATTATTCAGGAAAGTAAATTTTTATAAAACAACTCCAAGGTCAATCTCGATCTAGAGATGGAAGCAGACAGATTCATCTTTCTTTTGGTTGATTAGATGGGGCCGGCTTTCTGCTGTAAATCAAATTTGAAATTGAATTTGTATGTGATTTGATTGTACTTTTGTGCTCTTTTTTTTTTTTTTTACTAAAATAAGTTTTCAAATTCTCTTTAAGAATTTTGCTTTTATCAATCCATCCGGTGCGGTTCTGTCGTCACGGTGATGGTAGTCAATGACCTAGTTTTGAATTAGCTTCGCTTACGCAATATTATTGAAATTTCACTGATTGCACAACCAAATGACCAAAAGATAGTTGGATTTTGGATTCTCTAAACGCTTCTTGGCTTTGTCGTCTGTCTGGGGGAAAAGGAAACCAATAAAAATATGCGTTTTCATCTATTTTCTTAAACTACTTTTATTTTCTGCTTTCTATTACCTTAACCTTTGATCTAAGGTTGTTTTTGTTATATTGTAACCGTTTTTGCCACTTATTATCCTTTACTTAACTTGTAATA
>JAQFZC010005815.1:0-13498 GCA_034695205.1 Dicyrtoma fusca
ACCATGGAATTTGGCATCTTGTAGAAAGTCTTGCTTTGGGGGTGTACTAATATACCTTGCCTTGCGTACAAATATAGAGGAGCAAGGCTCAGGATAAAAACGTATAATTTCAATACGTTGTATCCTATAAATACTATTTAATTCAATGCCACACTAGCTCATGCTAGCTTTAGCAGTATCACTTGACGTTTTGGTACACACTTTGTTTTTAAAGCTTTTATGTAGTAGCTTAAGGAAAAGACATAAAAAATAAGCAAGTACTTTGATATTGCACCTCATTTCATTCGTCGAATCGAATCTGAATCTATTTTGCTGAGTTTTGTACAGGTACATCTTAGGCATTTATTTTACGCGGAACCAGTGCAACCAATTTCTTTTCAATTATAAAACGGCTTAGTAGCAATGTGGCTAGAGGACGAGGACTAGAGACCTGAGGTCGGGGGTTCGATTCCCACACCATGCACTCTTTTTTTGCGGTCTCCGTAAACTTTTATGAACATGTATCGGTACTATACTATTGAAATGCTAAAATTCAGACTATACGTACACTCTACCAAAACTCGACTAGATCCCAAGGTTTTTCATCGCCATGCTAACGAATTAAAATGATGCAATTGTAACTATTTTAAGTAGACACATTTTGTATGATACAATTATGACGTTGTGATTTCGCGCTGTTCAGAATTACAGTCACATTAAACACTATATTATGCGTATCTACTATGAGCCCTTAGTCTATCTAAAACGTTGAAGTCCGTGTCAGTCTCAGCATCCCACATGGTCATAGGCTACACATAGCCACCATACCAGTCAACAGGCAGTACCTACGTATAACTGGCAGTACCCCCCAGCACACATAATACATAGCCAGACCACTAGCAGTAGCTACCTCACTCCCTAGTAACTAGTCTATCACATTTAAGCCATACTATTCACAGCTACACTAGTCAATCCCATATACCACCATATTATTCGTAGCTTCTCGTCAACTCTTACACTAACTGGGGTGAGCATCGGTAGCAGCTTTCTTGGTGTAGACCCACTTATTTTTGAGAACAGTAGTGTTTTTCGGTGGCCTTTTGACAAGATCCCACGTCTCATACTATAAAAGGGAGAGTATTTCACGGAACATTGCTTCTTCCCATTCTTGATAGTCGTGCTTTGTTGTAGCCTGGTGGAAAGTTTTGGGTAATTGTGAATTGATTTGAGCTTCTGCTATTTCTTCATCAATTTGAATGCGAGCTTCCAGATTTTCCAACTCGGTCTTTGGCTGGTCCAGAGGTGGGAGAGTCTGTAAGGCACTGTGCGATCGCTGGAAGTACCTGTAATTAGCAGGACGGGAAGTTTTTCTTCCCCTTTGAGTCAACATGTTCTTTTTATTACCTATGTCTTTGAGAGCTTGAATGATGTCATCTTTTTCTTGTTGTGTAGGTGCATCACGTTGTCTGGAACTTCTTGTATTAGCATCATTTTCAGTACTAGTGATGGGTGGTTCTTGTCCATGAATTTCCCCGTGCAGAGCTTGTTCTTCCTCCTCATCTTGATTCCAATTGTACCCGAATTCTCGGCGGAGTCGATTACCATGGATAACTCGGTTTTCGACAGTATTGCTGCCGTTGGGTTCTCCGTTAATGGGTGGGATGTGCATTGGGTTGATTGATAAATTTTCTACTGGTAAGTCAATTTCATTATCGGATTCAATATCAATTATGTATGGACTTTCGTCACCTGATTGCGAAATGGCATCAGTCTCTTCGCCTGAGTCCGGTTGATTGTCAGTCCACTTTGAACTTCTTGAAAGGGTTGAATTGGTATTCTTGGGGATTTTCATTTTTTCAATGAAGTCCCGTCGATTCTTGTCCAGTTCAGCTTGTTTTTCAAAGATTACATACGCACCCTCGCCTGGCTTGGGAAGTACAGGGATGAGGTCTTCGTAGTAGACAACGTGAGTGGATAAGAAGTATTGTTTGGCTTCTGGATCATAAATCTTAGCTTTTTTGATACTCTTGTAGCCGACAAACCATTCTTTACGTGTGCGTTGAGCCCAAAGCTTCAGAATCTTGTTTAGTTCCTTTCCTGCAGCTGGGCACCCAAATATTTTAAAATTGGAAATATTTACCTTTTTGCCGAAAATCATTTCGTGTGGAGTCATGGTGGTGTTGGTGGAGCTCAATAGTTTGTTGAGAATGAAGACTGCATGCCCAACAGCATCCTCCCAGTGATACTCGGGGAGGCGAGATATTATCAGCATTGCCCTTGCCATGTCTTTCACTGTTCTAACGTCCCGTTCGATTTTACCGTTAGCTTGTTTAGCAGCGACGGGAGTGAGTTCGTGCACTATGCCTTGTCCCTCAGTCCATGCAGTCCAAACATTGTTATCAAATTCGGAGCCTTGATCGCTTCTAATCCCCTTAACAGTCCAGGATTTAATCTTGTTGTAGCCATGTTCAGACCCTTGTCGGGCCAGCATAGTTACTGTATCCTGGATACACTTGAGAGTAGTTTCCGCGTCCTTATTCTTGAGGAAGTAAACCGTGCGGAAATTGGTGAAGTCATCTTTTATGAGTAGGAAGTATTTATTACCTTGGTTAGAATTGTCCAGAGCATAAACCAATTCCGTATGAATGAGTTCACCTGCCACCTGTGCCTTCGGTCCTGGAGATGAGGTGTAGGGTCTGCATGTCCCCTTGGCTTTCACGCAGACGTAGCAGTGTCGTTCGTCTTCCAGAGCATTGGTGCAGTGCACTGCTTTCTTGTCCAGTGTAGCTTTTATGCACTTGTAATTTACATGGCCTAGCTGTTCATGCATGCGAAAGATTGTAGGCTGTACCTGTTTCATTCTATAGGAACGCTGTCTGGGGGTGGATACGCGTTGAAATCGCATGACGTGCATACCTGGCACGTGGCTTGCTTCTCCCTCGTAGCAGACGTCTTTTGGGTTGCGTTCTAGTTTCATGAAGTCTCGGGTGCCCCAGAATCAATATACATCAGCGACTAGTCGTCGTTGTGAAAATAAATTCATGTCCCAATTGAAGTACAGTACATCCTTCAGAACAATGGTCTTCTATTCACCATAAGACCAGGCTTCCAAAACAACGGTGCCTGCTTGCGTACAGTAAAAGTCGTCCCCCTTGGAAGTGGTAATTGTGATGGTTTTCTGTAAATTATGAAGTTCACTGAACCATAAAGCACAACCTGCCATGTGAGATTCCGCACCGGAATCCCAGTACCAAATATCCGAGTCATTTTCCTTCGCCGTCGTGATTCCTAATTGGGCCAGGATGCGGGTGTGGTCTTGCGGGTATAAAATAATCCCGTCCTTGGCTGGCATGATTGGAAGTCCAGCGGTGATCTTGGCCACTGCGACTACTTGGTTGGTGCGTTGCTGTTGATTGTTATTAGGGGAATTTTTATTGTTATTGTTTTGATTATTGTTGTTACCATCAACAGCATGTTTTCCCCGGGGTGGACGGCCAGCGTTGACTGCTTCTTGTTGCCGTTTTAACCATACGGGACAGTCCTGCTTCTTGTGTTCCATGGAGTGACACTCAAAACAAGCGCCTCTTTGTGCCCTTGGTTTATTGTTGCGGTTGCCACCTCCACGATTGCCATTGCCATTGCCATTGTTGTTGGGGCGATTGTTGTTGTTGCCTCCATTGTTGTTGCGATTGTTGTTGTGATTGTTACGGTTATTATTGCCACGATTATTATTGTTATGATTGTTTTGATTATTACCTTGGTTTCCGTTTTTCGGAACTAGTTGCCATTCAAATCGGTCGTGATCAATATTATCCGTGGGAGGATGACTGGAAATTGCAGAGAAGATCCTGGTTGGGTTAGCCACTGGAGTAAATCCGTCGAATTGAGTCTCTTAGACGGTGAGTTCCTCTATGAATCGTTGCCAGGTCCGGTCGATTGGTTTAACAAATTGCCAGGCAGAGAGGAATGGGGTGTATTTCGGGCCTCGAATACCCCTTGTCGCCCTTGAGAGGAGATCTTTAGCAGTGATGGTCCGTCTGAGTGCTTCTCAGATGGCTTCCAGTCCTTTAAGCTTGCGACAGAACTCTAGACCTTCGTCCTTGTTCATTGTGAGAGCCTGGAAATCCTCGAATGCCTTTTCCTCATTAGAGTCACATACCTGTGTGAATTGTAAGTTGATAGCCATCCAAAGAAGTCTTGCGTTGGTGTGGGCTACGTATTGGTCACGGTATTCACGGCTCATAGTAGAGTTCATGAGAGCCAGTGCTAGTCCGTTTGCTTGTTCCCAGATGTTGAGTGCATCGTATTCATCTTGAGTGGGGCGTCTAGCAGAGGTGAAATTTATTGGTTGGGGCCACTTTGGGAGTTGATTGTCTGTGAGAAGAATGTCGCCAATGCGCTCAGTGTTCAAGGCGATGGTGATAAACCGTTTCCATTGTGTGTAATCGGATGGCTTGGTGAGACGATCGCAGCCGGTCGTGTCAAATCGGATGTTTCGGAGTTTTGTCGGTTTAAAAGCCATTGTAATATTGGTAGGATTGTAATGAAAGATTGTATTGTTACCTTGAATAAGTATACTCGTGGGTGATTTCGGAATGTCAACAGTAAAATATTCTTCGATTTTGTCCCCAAAGAGAGAGTAGATTGTGAAGTGAGCAGAATTGTTTTGATTGTGTGATGCGCCGCCCGTGGGAGGAGTTAATGACGAGGTAGCTAGTGCTGCAGGAGGAGATCCTGTGGAAGTTGCAGCGTCCTTGTACCCAATGGAACGAGTGGGCGTTTGGTAGAGTGTAGTTAGTTCAGTGAAGTCAGGATAATAACTTTTATCGAGAGAAAATACTACTTGTTGTTCAAGACCGGTTAAGAGTTTAGAATTGTTAATTAAAACGGAATCGATACCTGAATCGGAGAGATTCAATTGTGCTACTTAAAGTGTTTCAGTGTTCTTGGCGGTGGATGTAGGAGTTTCACTTTTGGCTATATTGACTGCCCGTGGCTTCCTGTCTGGTGCGTACACTGAGAGAAGATCTGCTGATAGTGTTTTCCCGTCCTTTTTAGTCTGGGATCTTGTGTTGTGCATTAATTTGCTAATGGATCACTTGTAGGAAACGATCACTTAAAATTGTGTAAAAAAAACTCAAAAATAATTATAAAATCACTTGTAATTGTATTTTAATTGCTGACCAAAACAAAAAAAATGAACTTGAATGATTTTATTAATGAACTTATGCTTGTAATTGTTAATTGTTATTGTTTATGTTGCAGTTTCCGGTGATTGCAGTCGAGTCAGTCAACACCCACGATCGGAATTTATTGCTGACACTTGGGAATGTGATACTAGCTGTGAAGAAACTGAACTTGAAACTTGTATACTAAATAAAATATCAATACTTTGTTCGTATGTAAATTATTCAGTAGAAATTGTAAATTGTGAATTGTAAAACGTAAAAGCTTAGCTCAGTGGCTTTGAAATTCAAAATTTTAACTGTGATAAAAATTCAAAATCGGAGTCTAAAAGTGCTTGGTAACGTGTTAAGATAAACTTGTCGAAGGTTAGAGTTTGTGCTGATGATCGTAGATACTTTGATTGTAGCTATCGAAGTTTAACTAGCGACGTCTCTAGTAAACTTGGGCTAAAGTAAAGTATGAGAGAATATTGAATAAATCGGAAGTGTGTGAGCAGTTCGGATTCAGTCAATCGAATGTTGTTTATTTATTAACAGCTTGTTTTTATACCTATGCATTGATACTAATAATAACTATAAACACGGATGAGCCTTCGTATTTGTCATGTTTACAATAATACGATTGCTCTACATTTATTATTGAGAAACTGTGAAATGGATCAATAGATTCTTTCGCAGTATAATAAAATGTGAAAACTTGTGAAATTGGAAATTGGAACGCGGAACCTGTAAAAGTATGAAGATTACTAAAGTAACGGAATTTCTTTCCCAATAATGTACGGTCTGTTCAGGTTAGCGAGGTTAGGTTTGCAGGAGCTCCCTATTCTCAACGAAACAATTTGTTCATTTTTCACTTTAGAAAATTTTAGGCGTATCTCGATAACAGAGATGCCAAAGAAGTTACACAGTTCATCACTCTTGAGCCTATCGCTCTCAGTACGTGCAGAACACTGCTCCCTTTTAGGCACCAAAGACCAAGACCTGAGTCCAGAATTGACGGACAGAGAGACAGGAGAACATTCCACTCTGACTGTCGACTCCGAACTTTTCTTCACATGACTTAACTTGCTTACCTTGAAAACGATGCTTAAACGCATTATGTTTACAAAAATTCAAAAACGATTATTATTTCAAAAGTCCAATTAAAGATTTGATTAAATGACTCAACCTCGAATCAGTAATATTGCAGTCAAATAGCAAGCATTATATATAGGTTTCTTGAAGCCACATTTGAAAGTTTAGTCACATCTAGCAGTGACTTGTTTTAGTCATTGACTAGTAATACCTTCTAAGCGCCGTACAGTTATTACGTCTAAATAGTCACCATGCCAATGCAACAGTCCAAGTTTAAATTTTGGTTTTTGCGTTGCGCGGAACTAACATTTGATATAGTTGCATGATTTTTTTTAAAAACTTTGCCAATTTATATTTGTTGGAGTAAAATGAAAATTTAAATAAATCAAAATGTACTGGGAAAAACTCAGTCAATAAGTTGTGAAGCAAAACATAAATAAGTAGTATTATACAGCCACCATAATGATGAATATGATTTATAGTTGAATACGCTACCTGACAGCCTTTATCCTTTTTTAATTTTTGAGTGTGTATCAAATCCCTTTTTATACAAACTGCACATTTTTGCATCTTAACATTCAAAATACCGCTTTGCATAAACTGAAATAGTCTTTAGGACTTCTAATGTAAAAACCTAACAGTACTTCTTTACACCTAAATTGCCTAAACTCAGAGTTCCAATATGGTTTTAACCGTGGCTAAAACATGGCCTAAATCGGTTTTAAACGCTATAAGGTTCCTTTAAATGGAGAACAGTGACTTATGTAGTTAACGGTTATAAAATAAAAAACAAACTATTTAATACAATAAATTCATTTAGGAATATATGAGGATTACAAAAAGCATCTTTCCAGAAGAAGAAAGAAGACGACAAACATGAGTTTATATTAATCACATTAATTACACTGACGGTTTTCTTTGAAAAAAGGCAAGCTAATGCGTTTTACATTATTATTCTTATTATTATGAAATTACAAATATGGTAATGGCACTTATAAGCAGTAACAATTATCGAATGGAACTCTGCAAATTTTCGTTAAGCGTCCGCGTATTGCTTACTGCATAAATTCACGTCTTAGACATTAATGTTGCAGGAGGGCTTAATGTATACCGCGTAAACCTTTTCTGAATTATCTGCTTTTAAAACGACTATATAAATCGTAAAAAGGCATAACTGGTTTGCATAAGGCACTAAACTCAGGGAAGGCGGGGGGAGGGGTAATTCAAAAAAATGTGAGACACCACAAAAAGGCGTTATTTGGATTTTATTATTATGATTATTTGGATTTTATTTTTATGATGAAATGAATATACCGCCACTGCATAATCTAATATAGACTTCAGGACTCCTCAGGCTTCTAAACAATCTACTGACGGGCGGGCCTAAATGTGGTTCCTTGAAACAGGAGCTTAAACTTATAGATTCTGGTTTCAGTGTGGTTCTAACGTTTGTTGAAATAACTGGTCTTAAAACGACTATTTAAAACTTAAAATAGCATCATTGGTTTGTGTGGCAGGTTGAGACAAATGAATTGTTGGGTGTGGGTGGAGAGGGGGCGGGAGTAACCCAAAAAAAAGTGAATCACTACAAAAGAGCGTTATTTGAATTTTATTATTATAAATTTTATTAGCCTAAAATACCATTCAAATTTATAATTAAACAACTAGAGCAGTTTGCTATTCCTTCTATATCGAGTTTTAGTCGGGCTTTACCCTATGTTTCTGGACCTGAAAAGATTTTAGATTTTGCGGTTGTTTTTCAAACTAATCGAATAAATCATCAAAAATCCAATATTTCTGTGTTTGATCACTGTAATGTTCTTGATGCTAGTATATCTTTGAATGATGTAAGTTATCCTAGAAAACATTTACGAGGAGGTACCAATGGATTAGCTTTCATGGAACATTATGACAGATATTTAAACTTTCGTGAAGTATTCACAGATGGAGAGCCTGAAACTGCCCCATGTGGATATCAGAGCGTATTTCCTATTTACTGTTTTGATACATCATTTCAAGAACAAAGAATTCATGGAAACGCACTTTCTACCAATGTTTGTTTTGAACTTTCCACACCTCCACCTGCTAATACTGAAGCCTATGTTGTTATCTTTAGAGAGAGAGAGTACTGTCTATAACCACTTCAGGCAATAAAAAACTGCAAGAAGTCTATATGAATTCTTTCCATTAGGATACATAGCAATTATTATTTTATTTTTTTTAACTTTAATAGATGGCTTTAAATATATCTTTGAATCAAAAACAATATACTGGTATAGGAAATGCTTTTACAAATAAATCAGGCATAACCTTACAATTAGTTGGAAATCAAGTAAATACAGAAGACGGTTACCCTTTTAATTTGACTAAAGCTCAGGTAAATCAATTACAGAAGGGTAACTCTAAATTAAAACTATCTACAGCTCAATGTACGAAATTTATTACTGATTTAACAAAAACTTTAAAATTAGCGGATCATTACCTCTTTTAGCATTAATTCCTTTAATTACTAAAGTAGCTGCTATTATAGGAGGTATTAGTGCTGCTGCTGGTGGTGTAAGTCAAGTTGTAAATGCCGTTATTAATTAAAAATCTCAAGATAAAGCTTTAGCTGAAACACAAAAACATAACGCTGAAATGGAAAAAACGAATGGTTGGGGTTTTTTAGGAAAAGGTCTGTATTTAAAACCTTATCCATAAAAGCGCTTTCAAATATTGAAATGGATAAATATGCTAAACACATATTCTTACTTCTATTTTTCATGGTGTTTTTATGAGAGATACTTTACCATTAATGCCTAACAATCATGAAATAGGAATACTAAAAGACAGTATAAATAACCAAGGTACACCTTGGACTTTATGGTATAAGAATGATAAACAAAGTTATTTTTTAGATTCTTTTGAACATAGTCCACCTATCGAATTACCAAAATATTTACAAATAAATATTGTATATTCTGGTTACAAACTCCAAGATATCGGTACAAATTCGTGTGGTGCTTTACTTTTATTATTAATGGAAAACATTATTAATTCAAACTCATTTCTTGAAGCTATTATAGCGCTTGTTAATCAAAATAAATAAATTTAAATAAATGCTTTCAAAGTTTGGATGTATTGTTAGAGACAAATCAAGAAATGTTGAAGAGATGGTGAATAACAGAATAAGTAAGTGGACGAATAACACAAAAGTATTATCCAACCTAACCCTACAAACAGAATTAGAAAGAATTGCTGCAGAACAGCATAGTTTGGTTAATGTAATTGATAGTTTAAAATCAGACATAGAATCAAAACCTACAGAGTTTGAAAAACAGCTTGGGAAACAACGAAAACACATTGAACAAATCGCAAATAAGGCAACATCAAATAAAGTAGTAATACACAAACTTGTTCAAGTTGTTAAAAAATTGGATACACAACTTATCACTAGTCTAACTGAAACTAAATGTATTTTAAAGGAATCCGACATTAAACTTATAGATTCAATTGATTTGGATAAACGTTTGCTAGAGCCAGAGCTGGAAACAATTAGGTCTAGTATTGTTAAAATAAATCCAGTTATGATTTTGAAAAACAAACAAGATATTTCAGGATTGCTTATTTCAGAAAAATAAATGATTTTTATAGTATTCTAAAAGGTTTTTGTATTATTAACATAATAGCATTTGTAACAACTAATTTCAAAATACAAAGTGACATTCCATTAAATGAAATGTTTATAAGTACCTGTACCAATAATCACACTAAACAAGCAGATTTTTTTAAAATTTCAAATAAAGTTTTGGAGCTTGAAATAACTAATTATATTCAGGCTTGTGCTTATACATTGTATACTTTAACGAATTTTTATGTTAATAAATGATTTCAAGATTTGGACTCTGTCGTAAACGGCATAACTACCACACCGAAACAATAAATCATGCTGTTAGAATACAGAATCTAACTGAAGAATAAAAACATTTCAGACGAATGTAGAACATATAGCTAATGAAACTACAAATAATGCATCCCAAATACAAGTTATAAATAGTCATATATATGAATTCAGTGCAAAACTCTCTCAAGCGACAAGTGAACTGGAGACGACAATTAATAATAATAATGATAAAAGTGAAAAAGAATTTGATAAATATAGTAAAATAAATGACCAGTTTACAGAAAACTTTAAACAAATGAGATTAGATTGATTGGGAAATGGTTTAAGTATAAAGCTGGATTAAAGGTGATAGAAAAAATCCAAGCAAATTTAAGTGAAAGAAAGAAACAAATTTATAATATTATTGAAAATGAGCGTAAATTAAAAGAAGAGATTAACCAAAATACCAATGACTTGAATTTAAAACTTATTACACTAACTGAGAGTAATTAAAGCTTAGAACAAGGTTATACTAGAATTATTGAACCAATTCAAGCTTTGGAAAACCTGCACTCAAGTAATGAGATTAATTAAATTTTTATTTTACTTTATTTCATATATAAATGGCTACTCTTTTGAAACTGTTGAATGGCGATGTTGTATAAAAAACGCTAAATGAACTCATTGAAGGAGAATTGTATAAAATTATTAATGCTCAATGGGTTGACAGTAAATTTTCTAACAAACAAATTCAGCTTATTCTTGAGGATGAAGCCTTGCTCTATAAAGTTTATTTAACGAAGCGATATAATAAATTTATTCCTCAAAGTGATGATTTACCAGTGTTTGTTGGGATATATATGAGATATAAAGGTACTTCGGAGGTTTATGGATTTGCTTTCAACAAAATATCCTTTCATGAATCATCATGTTAAATGTTTTACTTTTTTAATTTTTTAAATGAATGATCCTGCGAAAGATCCTGCAATTTTTGGTTGGAATAAAAATCCAAAATTTAAACAGCCCGTTATTTCTTAATATATTTAGGTCTTTAGTGATTGGTGAAATTAATTGTGGTAAAAGCTGTCTTGTTTTTAAATTACTATTGCAAGAAGGAATGTTAGACTTATAATAATAATAATGATGTACAATAACCTAATTTTAGTAGGCGATAGCTTACAACAAGATCAATATCAAATTTTAATTAAATCGCTTGAAAATAATCTATCAAAGCAACACAGTAGCAATATTTAACAATAAGCAAACAATAAAAAAACATGGTTTATGTGAATTTAAACTAATTGAAAAAACTGGAAAAGGGCTCAAAATAGATCTAAAACAAAAAATTAATGTTACAGTCTATGATACAGATGAATTAGTTAACAAAACAAATCAAGATATTATGAAAAATTATTTTACACGAGGAAGGCATAATAATATTTGTGTATTCTATTTAAGCCAATCCTATTTTGAACATAATCGTCAATTAATTCGAACGAATTCAAATTTTTTAATTTTATTCAGGCTTTTAGACCTTGATGTACATCTTCACAGAGACAGAATTGGAATTAATATGGATTAAGAGGAATTTAGAGAATTTTGTCGTAAAGGATGGGAGAAAGATCATTCCTTCATAACTATTGATTTCAAATCTCAAGCTAGAGAAAAGCGGTACAGACATAATATAGATAAATTTTACATACCAAGTAAATATTGTTAATAAATGATACTGTGTAATTATACAGAAAAAGGATTCTTTGGTGATGATTTAAATTCAAAAAGTAGTGAAACGTGTTCTGAAATTTATAATGTTATAGTAACTACAACTGTATTATTTCTATTCAATATTTTTAGATATCTTTAGACACTACCATCGAAACAAGCATAAACATAAACACAAACTTAAACATAAACACAGACATAACAATAAACATTAGCACAAACATAAACATAAACATAAACAGACCTGTTAATCAAACATTGTTGGTAGTGCAGTGATATAATGTCTTCCTAATCTTTTTTTTATTTCATGTTTTGTTTATTTTTTTTTTAAATGTTTTGAAATGTTTGATTTGTTTAAAAAATTCTCAACATATTATTGTATACCAAATTTTATCAGCTATTTAAATATATAATCAGAATTATGCTAATTTTTGTGATATATTATTTTTATGTACTTTTGTTTGTACATGCCTACGATAATTTCTTTTAGTAAATATTCGTCCACATTCACAATTATATTTTTTATTCCTGTTTTTATTTGCACAATCTCTACAAGAATTATGTTTTATAAAACAATAAAATGTCTTTGGTCCTTACACCTTATACAAACCTTGGTCTTCATTTAATTAAGAAAAATAATAACTACAACATTGTTTTAACAGCATTCTCAGATTTCGATAACATTATGTACTATTTGTTTAATTTTAAGCGCCCCAATCAGTTTTTGAGGTTTTTAAAATTAGGTTTTTGTTGTTTTTTTTAAATTACTAAAAAGCGGAATTGTTTTGTATTATTTGTAGTAAAAATTACAAAAAACCCCGCCTTTTAGTGATTTTAAGCATTTTGTAAATAACCCATATTATTTTGAGCTAGGAATGGTCTTTTACACTCTACTTGCAATACAAAGTTATAAGACTGAAGTTAAATTCAACAAAGCAATTTATATTGGATAAGCAGTTTTAGACCTTTCAAAATTTTTAATGTATGATTTTCATTATAATGTGATAAAAGAAGAGTTTAAAGCCAAAGCAAAGTTATTGTACATAGACACCGACAGTTTTATTTATGAAATTCGGTGTAAAGCACTCTAAAGTGACTTTTATACTTTCATAGAGCATAATCCTTCTTATTTTGACACATCTGAATATCCAAAAGAATACAAACGTTTTTCAGAAGAAACTAAGATAATTATAAGAAAAGTTAAAGATAAACTCAATAGAAAAGAGCTTAAAGAATTTGTTGGAATAAGATCTAAAATGTATAGTTACATAACACATGATAAAGTAGAAAAAAGACTAAAAGGAATTACGAAATGTGTACTACAAAATGAAATTCAGTTTGAAGATTGTAAATCTTGTTTATTTGAGAAAACGGAACAATATCATAAACAAACAGTGCTTAGAAGCACTAAACATGAATTTTACACAGAAGAAATTAATAAGAAATCTTTAAGTTGGAAAGATGATAATAGATATTTATTTGAAGGAAGTACTAATACATATGCTCATGGACATGTATTAATAATGTAATAGACATAAATTGTCTTTTTCAAAATAAGTATAAATAAATAGAAAAGAAGAATATATTATATGATTCAAAAGCGGATGCGCACCTTCAAGATGTTTATCACAATCCTAAGACAGGATATCGAAGTATTAAAGATTTAGCTCTTAAA
>JAQFZC010005816.1:0-13496 GCA_034695205.1 Dicyrtoma fusca
CCCCCCCCCCCCCCCCCCCCCCCCCCCCCCCCCCCCAACCCAAAAAAAAGTGAGACACCACAAAAAAGCGTTATTTGAATTTTATTATTATGATGAATGATGATTCCATCAAATTTTACATTTTTCATGTACATACTTACTTAGCTCCTCCTCTTTTACATGTAATCAAACGGGGGTCGGTACATTCGTCGCCTAAAAAGCTACTAGTAAGTCATCCCGGTCTCCTACTACTCTTAGTTCCTTCAAAATTAAATATAAAACGATTTATGTTGTCCAGGTTTAATAACAACGAGAATAATTCGGCATTCAAAAAACCGGTTTTCCGTCTAATACAAATACATATCGTCAGTGTCAATGCAAAGTGGCCGGTGTCCAGTTCTTACTTAACTGCAAACTGGCCGGTGTCCACTCAAATCTTAACTGCAATGTGGCCGGAGTCAATCCGTGTTGTATTGTTTTTACTGGGTCTTACATACCCCCCTCCACAGCCAAATCCAGCAAAATCGCGCAAAACTTTTTTGTTTTTCTACTAATCTTAAAACTGATTTGTTGGCTAGATCCGCAACGAAATTCTCTATGTTATTATTATAACGTGATTGCGCGCCTTTGCTGGTTTGGGCTGCGGATGTGGGGTGGGAGGGGGGTACAGGTTATGTGGGGCCCATAGCACAACATGGATGGACTCCGGCCACATTGCAGTTAAGATTTGAGTGGACACCGGCCAGTTTGCAGTTAAGTAAGAACTGGACACCGGCCACTTTGCATTGACACTGATGATAGGGGCTTATCAAAACAATATTACAAGCCATATATCCCTTCCAACAAACAGATGCGTTTGCTTGGTATTGAAAAATCAGATCCTAAAGCTGCAGTTACAGTTTTTATACATCCTGGTAGGAAGTTGGTCGTTGGGACTTACGTCAAACGAGATTAAGGGAACACTGCACTTTCGACACAATACTTCTTTACCGACGATATCTATATGCTACCAACTTCATATTTAAATGCTGTAAATGCAGTGGTTCTTCAAACTGCATTAATGCGGAAGTTTGGAAAGTATTGTATGCACTTAACTACTTGTTTGTAAATAAAATAAATTGATTTTTATTATTTTCAGCACATATTATTGATTGCACAATGATTTCTTTGTTAAGTATAGGTGCACTAATTAAATTATTCCCTATTATTTTTGTGTTTTGATAGTTTTAGTATTAATATAACTGAATTTCAGTGCCTGAGCTATCTCAGCTTACTCTTTGACTCACTCAACAAATAATTTATGTATTTTGAACGTAATTACGTTTCCTAGAAAATATGGAGATTTTTATTATAATCATTTAAGTCTTTTATCTAAAGCTGTCTCAAGACTACCATCTAAGTGTATATACACAATTACAGATGCGCGCGGTGAACTGGATTCTAGGTTGTTCCATTTAAATAAGAATTAATTATCGTTTAATTTTACCGAAGTGTAAGTAGTAATAATTTGATTAGATAAATTAATATAATTTTGTTGCTGTTATTTCAGAAAATTCGTCGTTTATGTTGAATGTCTGGATTACGTTGATTTTTGGGATTGGGTGGTGAGAAGTGACGCAGTTGAACGAGTCCAGTTCCAGAGAATGGATTGTTAGCTTTCTCCGCTTTCACAAGGAAGCGAACGGCAATTGCCATGGCTGATGGGAAGTCCAAAGAGTCTTTCTCTGCGTTTTCAATTAATTGTAAAATATTAATTGAGGTAATTGGTGATTGAAGGATTTGGGTACGAGAAAATTTACTTACGGTATAAAACTTCGAACTTGTTCGTTACTTTATTGTGAACTGTGTACTTGTGGTCTGGAAAGAATATAGAATTATTTAATATTCCAATGAATTGATTAACTTTCTCAATTGTAACTAATTCGTAGAGTGACTAACAAAGTTAACTACCTTTTGTATGATTAACCATGAGAAGGTCTAGTTCGACTTCATCAACGGGTTGTGGGTCCAGCAACTGCACAACGATGGAACGCATATCAGTTTTGGTCACTGCACCTGCTCCCAGAATATCGTACTTCTTGAACAGCTTCTCCATATCTAGTAAAAATTCATATTTTTCAACTTTAACTTATGCTTTTTTTCCATTCATTTAATGAATTGAAGATCTTTTTCTGCTGCTCTAATGTAGACGCAAATTGCATACTTACATTGCTTGGATTCTCTTTTAATTTTCTCTTCCTATTATAAAAATACAAAAAATACACAAGTCTTTAATACACAATAAACTTTTTCAATAAAACCTCTTAAATCATGCAGCCATAAAATATGTATTCGAATGTTCATATTATGTCAGATAAATAAAATTCCACCCACCATTTTAACGTGTATTTCTGTAATTGCTTAATGTGCTTATCTTGATAGAGATGCACTGAACTATCCAAGTGATTGTGATAGCGCTTCGGCTTCAAGAAAGAGCAACAACAACTTTACGATTGGCTTTCTTAAAGCTCACTTAGTTAGTTTCAAATTCAAAATTTAATTCTGAATTCGGAAATAAATCTTGATTCCAGTTTATTTCTTTGAGTATAGCACAGTTTAACGTTTAATGGATCTTTAATCACTCCCCTAGAGTATGAAGATACTCTCAGGAAGGTTCACTGGGGCAAGGTGATCTTTCGTGGGGCACTCAAATCCAATATAGTGAAAAGACTTGCAATACTGTTTACAATGATTCCGTTCTGTAGATGAGTTTTTCAACTGAATAAAAAGCCAAGGAAAAGCACCAATTTATTATTTTTTTCCAGCTTCAACAAAAGCTAACCTGAGCTCACAATAATAATCTGAGATGTGATTTCGGTCAGAAGATGAAACTTAGAATGAAAAAAAACGCTCATAACGCTAGCTTTTATACTGGTGCCCCCATCAGTTCTGAATTGGAAGTCTCTTAAAGCTCTTTTGGAATTTGAGCCTGTGCTGAAGTGAGTGTGTTGTGTGACCCTCATCGGATTTTCAAGTTAAAGCATGCAGGCACCTACCTACTTAGCACTGGAGTGCATTTGTTCTATTCTTTATTGGATTTCAAAATTAGATTTAAATTTACCTACACAATATGTGGGAGATTGAGGATGGGGAGATTGGGGGTACATCTTAGTGTGCGAGTGCATACGTAACGAGACTGGTGAGTGTGATGCGATTAACTATTAAAATAAAAGCTGAAACTGAAACCGATGCTGTGTGTCGTGCTTTGGCAAGTGAAAAGAGTAGTAGCGGAGATGCCTAAGACACTTTTTTAGTATGTTTGTATCTTGTTGATTTGATATTAATAAAGCGGAATACATAGAAGCATATCCATGTTTCCTGTCTCCTCTATCTGTAGCATATTAGAGCGCGTGATGCAATGAATGATTGTCTTTGGGTACGCTTTGGCTTTTCATTGCTATCCAGAGTGATCGTCGGAGCCAGAGCAGCAGGCCTTATCAGAGCAGTCGCTTGCATGAAAAATAGTTGCTGAAGGTGAGGGGCGAGTAAAATTATAATTGTCATTTCAAGAAGCGCTTGGAGGAAGCCGAGTTTGGGAGACAACGAGATGTGGGCATTTCAGTTATTACCTTCGCAAAGAGAAAATAACAGAACTGTATAATTACTCGTAGAAAACCTTCTTACTCGTTTTGCTCTTTCTTCTAAACAATAGTCCACTGCATATCAAAAATATTATTAATTTTCCTTGCACTTGTAAAATTCAGTTCCCTTGTATAACTGTGTGTATGATACAATTTTTTAAATTGTTGCTGCCTTTTGCTACACCTGCTAGTGAAGAAAACAATGATTTGCCTTATTTGACAGCATACAGATATGTAATTTGCCAGAATTTGAAATACTCGACTTGTCTGAAATCATATGGTAATATATTGACGTTCCCCGTAACATGAGCGAAAGCTGAAAAAATGGTGCAGCGAGAAGATTTGGTCCGTCGTCGGATCGGCAGTACATCATGGCATGGCATTTCAATTCATCGCATGGCATCTCCTTCGCTCTTACATGTTCCAGATTAACCTCGGAGTCAAAATCATTCGATTATCTGTATCATCAACAAATTCCTATCGTTCCCAAGTCTTCGTGTCTCTGACTCTTGGGATAATAATGACTTCTTGAAAGTCTCTCCTCAACTCACACATATCTATTCTCACGTTCCAAACAATTACACTGAATCACCAATGAATTTAAGAATAGCCCCCGAGCCACTTTACTTGTGACTAACTGAATCACCAATGCATTTTAGCGCAAGCAAATGTAATAAATACGTGTATCTACAACAATATTACGTAGCATTTCTTGTGAGCACGAGTTTGTCGTTGTCTTAGATTTTTTGAAGGCATATAAATTGTAACCTACCCATGAGAGCATTCTGCCACTGAACCACCAATGAATTAAAGTTGTTCAAAATATAAAAATATTTTATTTACCAATGCACAAAGTATTCCAAAGTCAACTGCCTCCGATGTGTTAGTAGTTTCTTTCTTGGTTAAAAAAGCTCTACTATGACATTAGATTTATCAGAAGAATCTTAAATTAGCGAATGAATGAAGATTCTTCATTTTTATTTTTGAGGCTTGTTAAAAACAATAACAGAAAAAAGTGCAAGAGAATTTTGAAATCTGAATTTATTTAACAATAAGCCTATCTAATTCAAGGTAATACAAGCACATACGGTCACATATATTTATGTTTACATATTTGAATTTTTATTTTTATACATACATTGTACATAAGTACTTCCTTTGAAGTACAATTCTTGTTTATTTGTTGGACCTCACATGTAATTCTGTAGGAATTCTCTAGCACTATGCCAGCGCTCAGGAATGCTAGAATTTTTTAAAGGTACAATGTATTTGGATTTTGATTACAATAGTTTTACTTCAAGGGCCCCCCGTCCCACCATCCCATCGAAGAAATAGAATGCTTTCTAAACGAATAAAAGATACGCCGGGTAAAAAATAAAGCATGAACTACAGAGGAACGTTGCATGTATTTATTATGCTCTGGATAATGCGACGTCGCCGTCGACGAGACTGTAGCCATTTATTATGCTATTCTGTACCTTGAGACCCAATAGACACGGACGCATAGTTCTCTCTATCACCTTGGATTATCTTGCTTCCAAGATTTATAACTACTCACAGAATTATAGTTGGTATAGCTGTCAGCTCTGTACACACTAACTTATTCTTGTCATTTTTATCTTGAAAGTAATTGACATTTATTCAGCTCGTAATTGAACTTTTAATTAAAATTATAATTATTATAATAATTCATTGCAAACATGTCTTAACGACCGATATACAACCAAAGGACAAGCATTAACCAACGTTTAACGTTGAAAATTATTCCCAATAAATTAAATCAGTTCATTCAACCATGTGGTAAAGGAATAGACCTGAAATTCAATACCAAGATAAGCATCAGAAGAATGATGTTTCAAGCAAGGTATTTGTGCAAATAAAAAACAAGAGCTGATTATTTCAGAAACAAATCAAACATGCTACGGGTATTATGTGCAGCTACTTATGCATTTTTTCAGCTATGTGATCTTTGCCCAGTACCTACATTGGTCTTTGTTCTGTACGGAGCTTTCTACAAAAATAATCTAGACCAATGTGATTGCTCGTAATCTTAAGCATAGGAACACAAATTGTTCCGCATAAGCTAAAACGCTATGTACAGATCCAGATTAAGAATGTCGAACTTACAGATCCAAAATTGAAATTGTGAATCTACAGGCTTGTGGGATCTATAGGGTTCGAACTTTCCGGATTTCCGGCGAGCTGTCAAGATGCCTGACAAGTTGTGACGTGCCCGGAAGTGGTTTTTAAGTATGCTGGTGCTACACGCTTGAAATTTAATGAATAGTTTCGATTCATGATAATTGAGCTACCTTATTGTTGAATTAAAAGCTAGATTTCCTTTGCAACAATTCAAGATCATTGTTGCATGATTACTCCAGAGCTGAATGCATGTACGCAGGGATGCTTAAATTAATACTAATGAGCGATGATATTCCGTAAATAAAATAGGTAAATTAATAGGCGAAAAGTGGAAGATTTTGTTGGATGACGAAATCTGAATGAATATACCAGCGAAATTGACCCGGCGATTATTTATGCCCGGCGTTTATTCATATGCCCCCGGCGATTATACCAAATTTTACTTCTTTGACCCGGCATTTATTTATGACCCGGAGCTTATTTGCGACCCGGCGTTTAATCGAAACAATACTTGTCAAAGTTTACCGTAAGTTGTAAGTTCAGTATATTATGCCGATATGCCGCCTCTCCAAGAGAGAGATATGTATACTGACATAATTTCTAACTCATTAGTACTCTTCCATTTTGCATTAAGTTTTAACGGGAATTCTTGAATGTAAAAATGATTTGTTTCTTTTGAAGCAAACCATGATTGCAACCCAAATGGGCACTCACAAAATACAGTAAGCTAACCCACCCATTTCTATTTGCCTTATTTGTCAAAATCACCTCTACTCAATACCAGAACACACTCCACATTAACCATTAACGAAAATCATAAATAAATTATATTAAGCTTCAATCAATTATGTATCATAGATTATGTGCAAACCCCTTTAATCGTATACTGTGTCATTTTGGCAACATTCTGTAACGGAAGCAGTCGACTAATAAAGTCTATTATTATTATTATTATTAAGATAATACTGAAAAGTCCTGAAACCAAAATTATCAAAATAATTTATTAAATCAAAAATCAAGTACGAGCGAATTTAATATGCAACTTTATTTAGACAGGAAAGCAAGACTGCAAATTGAAAGAATTCTAGACATTGATGGGAGGGAATGAAAAAAGAAATGAAAAGGGTGCTCATTGGTCCAACAGATACTGTGATCGTAATTGTGTAGCCAGTAATTCAGATGGATCTGGAACATCTCAGTGACATTCACAGCAACGACAGCAAGCCACCAAATAAAAGACACAATATAGAATAACTATAATTACTTGGAAATAAATTACACGAGTTGAAACTGACAATTTATCTTGTATTGTACGTAATTATATTATTCCTCTGGGTCCGTTTCCAAATGGCGTAGCGCGAAGAATATGTTCTGCAAGCAAGAATGTGTTTTTCATTTTAAGAGCGAGGAGTTTTTTTTCTCAGATTCGGATTAAATTCCATTCCAAAGGTTATTTTAATTAGTCTCTCCGGTGCACATCATGAGCCCAATTTCTGTTAGCTTTGACGGACGAAAAAATATTTCGACTGTAATTCGATTACATAAGTTGGTAGGTAATTCGATCTATGTCATTTATGATCATCATTTCATTTAATTAATTTGAATTTACGTCCAACATTACAAAATTACAGTAGAAACTCGTATGTACTGGTTTACTTTTAATTGTTTGTTTATAGATTTATTGTTGATTACGTACATGTACATAATTATCGGTATATGAACAATGCGCACCTTGTACGAACAGTAGAAGAAGATAAAAGACATAGAATAGGCAGTGTTTCGAGTTTGTAAATAAGGGTGTGTACATAGATGTTTGTATGAAGGAAAATAAATAAAATTCAATCGTCCGAGACATCCCCGTGCAGAGTGCAAATAGTCAGTTAATCAATGTGAGGAGTGGGGGTGAATTAAAATGCTCCACTCGTTTGTTTTGTTTGTTATTTGATAATAAAAATGGATAAATCTGGAAATTCAAAACCAAAGACAAAAAGTGTGGCCGTCGACTTTGCGTGTCTAGAATTGCGATGGGATGCGATAAATTATTAAACCTGACCTCGGAACATTTCTTGACTCGGCTGTCCTGGCTTCATTGCCACAGTCCTTGCATCAGCATCTTATTCATATTACGTAGCCATGCACTATTTTATTTTATTCAGTTTAACAAGCTAAGTGCTTACTTGTGTAATTATCTATAGTCGTGTTTTTCCCAACCATACGCTTGCAAAATAAAATTAGGGCGTCGAAAACTTGAAAAGTAAACGTCAAGTGACTTCGCCTTCCAGTTCCAAGAGGCGTCTCTAGTTTATTTTACTTACTCCAAGACGGTCTTGTTGGTAGGCGCTTGCTGCTGTAGATAAAACTGTTTACAAAATATACCTACTTATGTTTTAAATATTATTGACATTCTAATTTTGTTTGTTCATTACTACAGGACACCTCAAAATAGTCTACGAAACGCAGGCATATTCGAGGCAAATTACTTATTTGTGTAGAGACCAGCACTGAAAGTTCTACCGACCGAGACTATAAAAAAAAAATAGTCTCCAGTGCAATGTCTTGTCTGCATTTCTGTGTCGTGTCCAATGAAAAATAAATAAAAATGAAAGAATTGAATAAAGACACGAGGGAGTTTGCTCCACGGATGGTTTGAAGATTGTGAATGTGTCTAAAGGAAGGAAAGGTAGAGAGATGTGAGGGGAAGGCTGGGGATGCGATAGTGTCAAGATAAGTTGGAGTTGAATAATTTATTTGCCAAGCTTTGGTCGTTGGAGCAGAGACGGAATGTGCGAGGAAGATGCGGGAGAGTGCGGGATGATCCCTTCGCTTTAATTGCTTTCGTTTTGCTCCTTCGGTTTTCCTTTGCTACGCTTTCGGATTTGCTTTTGGACGCTCTTTCTTTCTTTCCGCTTATCCGCTTCCTTCGCCATTGCATTGTTCTCGGCGGATGCTCCTCTTCCTGGCTTCTTCCACCTTCTTGCTCCTTCTTGCTCCTTCTTGCTCCTTCTTGCTTCTCCTTATCCAGGGAATGTTAATACAAGGTGACGACGAGCACCGCTATAAATTATTCTCTCATCCATACATGTATTCACATTCCTACGTCCATAAAACTACCGGCTCTACTTCTACGCCATAGGCCATAGGATAAGGATGCCGACAGAATAAATAAAAGCCAGGACCTTTGTAATATAAATTACTACACAAAATTAGCGCGCACTACGCCATCACTGCCAACGCGTATTACAAGCTCCATTCACCATTAAACACGATGAGCTTAAGAACCCAAAAGAAGCACACACACCCCACTATTCTTACAGAGAACGTTGCGCATATTAAATATACACTTTAGACCGTTTCCGCCTTTCCAAACCCTCGAAATCCCACATTTTATATCTTTTACAAACCATATAAATCCGACCTTTTGCACCTTTCCGAAAAACCGTGTAAATTGGACAGTTTTCAAAGGACACGGCAAGACAGTATGTGGAAGCACCCTAGTTGAATTTCGCAAAGTGTGTGTCTATGTAGAAACCCTTTTTTACCCTGAACAATTTTCCCACGGCACGTGGACTACAAAAGCTTGCCGATGCGATGGGATTTCGATTGGAGTGGTTTGAGGTCAAAGGTTACTTCTTAAAGGACAATCACGTCTCACATCATACATCTTGAGTCCCATCGGTCCGATCCTCATGATTTCATATAGTAAATGATCGTCATATAATTTTTCCATCAAATACTCGAAATACGTTGGAATCGGCAATGGTCATGGTCACCCCTGGTTGACGAGGGAATTGTTTCGCCCCTGACTAAAATACTGCACAGGTAGGTACCTCAAGTGCATACCTACGTATTTTTGAACCCCAACTAAGGTGAAATTTCGACACATTGTGTTGCCATATTTACATATGTCCTTTTAAAAAACATGAAAATATAATATTTTGAGATTTACCGAAATGTTTAAGCACGTAGAACATTTTGCACATTTTCAGAAACCTGGAAATAGGATAGTTTACAGCATCTACATAAAGTACGACATTTTAAGCTGTTTCATTCGCCAGTAGGAGAATTTCCGTAGTTTAAACCATGAAAATATTAAACGAACTTTCACGAATGGACCATCTTCAAAATGATGTTATTCGATTGTTGATAGATATTAAAAAGGCAGTAAAGCGAGTACCGTATATTCGCGAGTAGAACCCCTGGGGCTCTATTTACAATTTGGTGTCGTAGACTGGGGCTATATTCGAGACTGGGGCTCTAATCGAGACTGGGGCTCTATTCAAAACTTGCCGTATTGCTCCATATTCGAGACTGGGGCTTTATTTCAATTTTTCATCCGTAGCATGGGGCTCTATTCGAGACTGGGGCTCTATTCCAACATGGGGCTCTACTCGCGAATATACGGTAAGTCTTGCGTGTGACCAGGCGGACTGAAATGGTTGTAAATGAGTTGGGTTGCCTCTTAGTGCAGGTGCATTGTTGTGCGGATGCGTTGGAGGGGAATGGGATTTGTGTGGGAATGAGGGCGAGAGCGGTGTTGCGGAACGAAAGTTTGAGTGCAATCGATCAGTGAGGCAGCCATGACGAAGACAGGAAGACGACCCTGGCCATGCCACTGCAGTCACTTCCACTATTTCGCAATTCCTCTGCGGCTCCTTCAGTCTTAAACCTTCTGCAACCTTCAACCTCACAAACACTCCATCAAATCTAAATACCATCTAATCAAACATTAATTACACGGATATTTTTAAAGCGACTCAAACGAGCAGACAATTTCTACTCAAAGGCATGCTAAATCCCAGTGGTCTATGCCAATCTTCCAGTATGTACGTCCATAAATATAATGGGTCTAATAATGCAGGCACTTTGGAATTTAATTTTAATTTTGTCAACAAGCTCATTTTTCATTTTGATAGTTGACTTTCATCGAGGATTTTCCGATTTAATTAAATTAACATGGAAAAATGATTCATGAATGTCTGTCTGGTGAATTGGCTTGCATCTTCTTTCTCGGAGTAACGCGATAAAAGAGGGAATAATAAATGGGAAGTACGTACTACGTGTGATAATTATTATTACAGACTCACTGCGCTGTCTCTCCTCTACTTGTACAGTAGCCTATGCATTTGGTATATTTATACCTGCAGAGCAGTTTCTGCAAAGCTACTCATTTGTTACACATAATTCCACCCTCTTCGTACTATGAAGACATACATTAATAATTAACCAATTACCTTACGATTAGCTAAATATAGACACAATAACAAAATAGTTTTATTAAAACTCTTCTTCTTCTGCTGATCTAACTGTAGGCTGTAGGTGGTGGACTCAACAGCTGTGCCTATAACATCATAACTTCAAGAATTTGAATATTTACAGATTTGAAAAATCTTAAATATTCATATTCTATCAGTGCAATTTTAAATCAGCTGCTATTGTCAAAGAAATGTCTTTCTAAAACCACAAGTTTGGTGAATTTTTTTCAAATCATAGATTTCAGTTAAAAAAAACTATGGAAGCTGTAATTTTTGAGAATGCAACGTAGAGATTAAATTCTAGATTTCCTGACTTGTTTCATTGGAAAAAGTGTCTTTCTCTGATGCGTGTGTTTATCTGGTCATACCTGTCTGTGTTTAGGTATGAACAGATGTTGCAATGAAAAAACTAAAAAGCCATTTCGGATGGATACTATTATATGGGCATGGAAGTAGTTGGAAGGAGCTGAGCTGAAGTGACTCAAGTCAAATGTGTGTCTGGTGTGATTGAGAGTGAATGGCTAAAAATGATGTGTGCGGGTGTGTAACGATATCTGCCATAACGACATCTGCCACTTCGTCACCCGCTTCCTTTCATCCTTTCTCTAAAAGATCGAATTAAGTGTCGCTCTGGCAGAGATGTGTAGACACTAGACACTCTCAATGTCTGCTTGCATCTACAAACTTCCTTTCTCACACCATGATGATGTGCTGTAGAATTATTTATAGCGGATCGAAACAGTTTCATTTTATAATATACATATTATCGTATCTTCCCACCAGGGTTCGTAAATACTCATTCAAGCTACTAGATATTTCTAGTTTCAACAACACTGAAGGATTTTCTGTGCATTCATAATAATAATTCATTTTATGGCCCTTCGAGCTGAATGCCCCTCAACTCTGTTATAGAATATAACCTACAGATATTACCTAAAGGCTGATTTTTTATGCATTTAAACATATGCAGCCTGCGTTTGAAAAAAGATGAATTGTCAGTCATTGTTTCTCACTACAATATTGATGTTATGTGTCTTTCTGAAACATGGTTGAATACTAACATTGACGATAGTGAAATTGATATTCAAGGAGACACAATGTATAGGAAAGATAGGTTTGGCAAAGGAGGCGTTGGGTTGGTTACCTATATTAAAAATGTTCAAAAATGTTAAAAACTTCAGATATGGTGAATATTCAACATTTTATTGAGTCTCTTACTATTGTATGTAGTTAGACCAAAGTTTTCTTTTCCGACAGTTATCACAAATATGTGTAGGCCTCCAGGGTATCTAGCTGTTAGTGATGAACTGCTTCTGGATCCAAATAGTATCGGGAAATATGTACTAAAACTTAATGGGCCGCTGTTTATACTTGGTGATTTTATTGTTGATTTGTTAGTAAATCAGTGTGAGCGTAAATTACTATTAGCCTGTACTAATAGTTTAAAAACTAATAACTAGTCCAACCAAAATAACAACGACTACAAAGACATTAATAGATCGTGTGTTCCAGCTGTCCTGAAAATGTCAGTAGCTCAGGTGTCATTCAGTGTGGCCTCTCTGATCATGACATTACCTAGGTATATAATAAGTTGTACATAAGAAGCAACGTGAGCGTGTCCAACCAATAATAATTAGAACCAGAAACTACAAAACCTTACTATAAAATACTATTTACAAAACTATAAAACACATTTTTTAAATTAAACTATCCATCATATATTTTCATACCCATCACTCTTAAAAGTACTCTTGAAAGCAAATGGATTTTTATTCACAACATACGACGGACAAACAGCATTGCTACACACTACTTTGCATTTAACAGTTCCTGGATATGCGCCATGCAGCGTTTAGTTTAATTTGGATGTCGCCCATTTTGCCTCTTAGTCGACGATATTCTACACTAAGTTTATTGTAAGGTGTCAGGTATTCTACAGGGGGGAAGAAGCCACTAAGTTCAGTCATATAATGTATCATGACTCCTCCAGTTTCGTAAGCATGCTCATGGGACAAAAGGATTTTTGTAAAGAACCAAGATATGCAATGTGTATCATTTAGCTATAGATGTTTGAGCCCAGGACATCTGTTCATCTTTAGGGTTACACTCGTGTGTTAAAGCACTTTTATTCTGATGTGACGATATGCGACTGCGCTGTTAATATCAATCAATGTAATTGGCATAATACAAGAAATGATTTGTGTGTGTGTGAAACACTTTAAGACTGAATGAAGTAATTTCAAATTAGTTGTTGGTTGTTTGGTCTTGGTTGGTAATAGTTGAAGGATTAAGAAGCAGAATGATTTATTAACTGTGTAATAGGCATAAAGACCAGTAGGCTCTAGATTCGTATTTAATGCTCTGGACATCGTCCAATAACGCTGATGAGAATGATGAGAATGATGAGAATGATGAGATAATAGGAAGATGAGATAATAGGAAGATGAGATAATAGGAAGATGAGATAATAGGAAGATGAGATAATAGGAAGATGAGATAATAG
>JAQFZC010005817.1:0-13493 GCA_034695205.1 Dicyrtoma fusca
GAACTCCATTGTAGCTTAAAGTTGTGAATGCCAATCTTACTATGAAATTGAATTACCAGAGTTTGTGTATTAACATTAATCGTAATACGATTCTCAATGATTACAGCAGCTTCTTCTATTTAGTATAATCCATTTTATTTTGAAAAAGTACCAACAATGATTGTTTTTACACTATAACTACTCCCTTGTACAGTTTAAAAACGTCGATTAAAAGGGATTAAAGTCTAGAATAATTCATTAAAGAAATATTTGAAGATTGGAAAATGCATAATACGTTTCAAGCATACCCAATGCAATAATTTCATATATTGTCAATGAGCTGATAATCATATTGTAGGAGCTTTAATAATTTTAATAAATCAATAGATAAAATTATTAGAGCTCTCGTTTGTTTCCTAAAACTTACGCACTGTTAAGGGAATAGACTAATTTACTTTGTTTTTTTTGCAGCTAAATTATTAGATGTACAAGATCTGAAGGAAGACCGTTTTTTGGTTCAAAATTATCAGCTAGTATAATTCGGAAAGCTTTTCACAAATTAAATACCAAAATTAAGATATATTTTAATTTGGTTTTGGCTCGTGATTTCGTTTGTTAAAATTTTTAATGTGATAACACTACTGGTCTGGCTTGGAAGGAAGTGTTTAAACAGTTCTAATAATTGTACGAACATAGCGGTTAAAAATAAATCTTAAAGGAATTATTAATATGGATATCAGTGAGATTCAGGCTAATGCTGCGCTAAGAAGAATCTCGAAACCTGAAAATCTGTCCACTATCACACATTTTGATTATGAAGAGGTAACTTTTAAAAGCAAAGAAAGTTAAACAATCTACCGTCAGTTTTTATCAACATCCAATTTTGATTCAACTTTATTTTCAGTGCCAAGCATTACTCTACATTTATGACCGTTTGAGTGAGGTTGCAAAACTTGACCGATTTCGATTTCGTGAAGTTCTTCGTACGGCCTTAAATATTACAGATGATGTGATGCTGGATCTGACATTTCATGGTTTCGACAGAAATAACGATGGCATTGTAAGAAGTACTTACTTGTTACATTTGTTTTGCTGAAGTGCTAATACTTTCATTTTTATGTATTTGATAGATTTGAGCAATACTTGGTTTCATTACAGGTTGACCAAGTTGAATGGGTCAGAGGGCTATCATCGATGTTTCGTGGGACAGCAGAAGAGTTAATTGAGTTTGTGTACTTCATTTACGATATGAACGGAGATGGATCCCTGGCTAGGGAAGAACTGTTTCAATGTTTAAAAGGATGTATCGTGCCCGGCTACGCCGTAGAAGCGGATGAGCTCGAGGAGGCAGAAAGGGACATTGTAGAGTTGGCCATGAAGAAGCTAGATACGGATCATGATGGACAGATCACCTTCACAGACTTTAGACAAGCTGTTCTAGCTGACCCGCTCCTCCTTCAAGCAATGGGAGCATGCATTCCATCTGCAAATGATATGGCAGCTTTTATGACCCTGGCTTTCAAGAACTACAGACACTACTCGCCTATTTTTGGAGAATTCTGGGGTCATTCTGTGACTAGAGTTAGCGTCCCCAAAAAAACAGTATCCGCTCCTAGTGTTAGCCTTGTTAGCATCAATCAATCTGGCTATCTAAAAGGCTCGGATTTAAAACAAAAAAGATCATTCCAAACAGCTACCCAGTCCGCCGTCAGCATTGCTGGCCCTTCTAGTAATACTAATCAATCTCTACAACATTTCCAAGCAAGCGAGGACTCTCATAAGTCGTATCATAGGGTACACAAATCTCAATCAGAATATAGTATGGGTCATCATCAGGGTCAGAAGCGCCATAGCCAATATAGTCGCCCTAAACGCTCCTTCCACAACAATCGACCCCAAAGCCAACATCATGTCAACCCGAACTCCCAATCCCAACATAATCATGATGGTCAAGTTTTGAACACAAACAATAGTAATCAGAGCATTGCGTCATCAGACTTCCCAGCTCGCCGACCACCCCATCCTGCAGACCACCATAAACATAACGCATACAATCCAACCAGTACGTATTATTTCATGAAAAATGCTAAATAATTAGTGTTATTATGTAGAGTTTATAAATTTGATATAAAGTGTACTTACTCTTGTTTTGTTTTGTTGTTCATGAACCCTGTTGCTTCTTCTGGCTTACGTTACTTGACCTCAACTAAATTTGTTTTTGATAAATTAATTCCATACACAAAAGCTTAAAATCAACATTTTCAACACAATTCATTATTCACGTCGTGGCATCTCCAACAAGTTCCTTGTAATGTCATTTTTGGAAAGCCCCTTTGTAGATGCTTGTACATTATAAGGCCAGGGCCAAATACATTCTGATATATGTACTTGAAACTGTGGATGAGGGCTGGGATGAGAAGGAGGACGGAGAGAAAGATTACTGTAGAGGGAAATAGGGAGATCAAAGATCAATGGGATAACTTGATTTGCAAATGAACTCAACTCTTTCTCTCCCACTTCCACTCGTTTTCCTTTTCGCTTCCTTTTCCTTGCCTCCTCCTCTTCATTCTTTTGGTCTTTTGGTCTTGCTTTGGTTTAGTTTGGATTTGAAATTGAGTTTCAGTTATCTTTCAATATAATGAAATGTATGACTGACTCACTGGCTGACTGACTGACGGAGTGAGGAGTCGAATACCTACATATGTATGTAGAGTAACGATCTGCGAGATGAATATATCTACATACATAGGTATGCTTTTATCTATTAGTACCTATGTACTTCATCTACGTTTCCATATTCCGTTGTTTTACTTGCGTTTTGGCATAAACTAAACTAAAAGAACGTGCTCGCTTTTCCTTTTTTCTCCTCTTTGATTACATATGGCAGTATAAATTCCAAGTAAAGAATAGCTACACTTTCCACAAGACTAAAATAGTAGTAGGAATATGAATGAACTCAATTCAAATTTTTGGCCATAAAGGGGAGAAAGCAATCAAAAAGAATAAGATTTTCTTCTTCTAGTTGACTTTGACTTTGTTTTACTTTACTGATTTTGCTTTTACTCGAGTCGAGATCGAGACTTGACTTGGAAGATCAAATGGAATAAAAAGTTTTCTTTTAAATCAAAATCAAGGGCGTATTAAGCCTTGCCATGAGCCGTGGCTTTTGGTGTTGAATTGTACCAGAGAATCTTGATTGTTTGCGTTGAAAAAAGCCAGCCCAATCCAAATTGATTTGGAATTCATTGCCGTTAACTTTAAAAAGATTGTTTAAAATTGCGATTATTGCCGAATTATTAAAAGCATTGATTGAATTAACGGAAATGCTCTCAAACTGGCAATTATTCATGAAATTGCTTCAAATTATTATTTTGTTTAAAGTTTCTTTATAATTACTGCAGGAAACTCATTAAAATGACAAAGCACAGCATTTTAAATTATTCTTAGTTATTTTGAACAGGTCTGTAGGTCCAGTCAGCTTGCCTCACATCCACAATCCACGCCCATCGTGCCATAATAACTTTGTGCCGTACGATTCTTCTGATCTTCCCCGTACCAGCATGCAAATACGGTTCCAGTCTACGTGTACGTTCTGATGCCAGTATTATAACTATAGACCCTCCCAATATCTATTATTAGCATTAGTATTTCACTCAAGTATTTCCAGGTGCATGGACTGTTATACGTCCGCCTAAGTAAGTAGCAATCCTGAACACCTAGTAAGTCAATCACTGGAGATTTAAGTCATTTTTACACGTCCGTCTGTCTGCATGTTTATTCATCTGTCACCTTGCAGGCACATACCCGTAGGCGTAGATATCTACATAATATATATCGTCGGTGAAGGTGCATTGTGGCGTAAGTCCAGTGCTGGCTTAAAAGCATTGTGACGTATGTCCAGCCGTCTCTTAGTTGCATTGTGGCGCAAGTCCACAAAACGAGAAAACCTATTCATTTACATGCGGAGCCATTCACAACGCGCACACATACACAAAATACTGTTCAATGAACTTGAGCCACAATGCAATTAGTAGAGCAATGGACTTCCGCCACAATGCTTTTAAGTGCGGACTGGACTTACGCCATAATGCACCTTCACCGACGATATGCACATACACATAACAATTGAAAACCCTCAGTTTTAAAGGCTTAACCGCAATCACAAACTAACAAAATGAATGCGCGAATTAGAATTTTATCTACATACATACATATCAGTTATGACACCGAACTACCGTCGGTAAAGAAGCATTGTGGCATGAACCCAGTGTCCCCTGAGTGTATTAAAAAAAATAGATATCCCTTTTACACTTTTGAAAATAGTAAAAAGGATATTTACACTTTTTACAAGGAGTTACTCTCTTACAGGTAAAGAGTTGATTATGGGCATGGGGACTTACGTCAAAACGCTTCTTCACCGACGCTATGTGTTCCCTTCCGTCTAATTATATTTGTGCAGTTTAGATAGGTACATTCAGCCAGCCACCACAAACAAGTCAATGTTTACAATTCAAATGCTCATTATTGTAAAAGTGTAAGTTTAGTAAGTCAACAATTGAAAAGACAAAACAAACACTTTTTTTTTGCATGTGTGACACTCAATTTTTGGCATTTGTATATAGATCACTTGTAATGCCTGCTAGGTACTGGGCTGGAATCTGGAATGCTGCTAGTTAGTGTCCTTGTAATTCTCATCTTCTATAAGCACTGCATGCATCTACTATAGGTACTAGCAAAATAGTAGTAAAATAAACAATAGCGTGTTTACAGGTCCACTTTGCAGAAAATGACGAGGTAAAAGAATCCGATGCAATGCTACTGATCAAATTCTATATTTGACCTGACTAGTCCTTAAGTTATCTGGGTACGTGTATTAGTGAGTGGATAGTGGTTTGGTTTGGTGAACTGGAGTCGAACTCTAGCGTGAAGAATGGCAAGGCCGGTTGTTGTTTTTGTGGGGGGGTTGGGACGGTTGAAGAGATTATCTCCGCCTTATTATTGAAGAAGCACATGCCCTGGAGATGAGACTCCTATCCAATCCAGTTCAATCCACGATCTCTGTCTCTCCTTTCTCTTCCTCGACTCTCTCCTGCACTCATGAGCTTCCCTTATTATCATTTCCATATCCTTATCTTGCTCGCTCCTAGTATGGAGTTATCCATAGGGTATGATACAGTGTATGATTGTGTTGAATCACAAATCACGATCAAAATCACTATCACACTGGATCGGTTGCCACAACATGCAATATTTAATCCCTCTGGGTTAAGGGATTTTACAATTTTCGTGATCCATATCACTGATATCTCACTGTTTATAGTTTCTAGCAGCACAAGAAACAATCCTTCGTCGTTTTAATCAAGTAGTATTAATTTCATATATTATGGAAATAATTTCAAATCACTATAAATTTATTGCTGTTGACCATGGCTAGGTTTTTTCTCTACCATCAACCACATTCACCTACCCTCCAGCAAACTATAGCTGTCGTCCCTTTATTCGAAACGGTAATATGTGTCTAGTTTTGACCTTGTTGAAACTCTGCTAATTTCTAGTTTTGACTGTTTTTGAAAATGTAAACTAGTTTTGACCTTTTTGAAAGTGCTAATTTCTAGTTTTGACTGTTTTTGAAAATGTAAACTAGTTTTGACCTTTTTGAAAGTGCTAATTTCTAGTTTTGACTGTTTTTGAAAATGTGCATTTCTATTTTTGACCCTTTTGAAACTGTTAATTTCTAGTTTTGACTGTTTTTGAAAAGGTTCAATTCTAATTTTGACCCTTTTGAAACTGTTATTTTTAGTTTTGGCTATTTTCGAAAATGTACATTTCTAGTCGTGATCATTTTGAAAAAGCTAATTTAGAGAATAACCACTTTACTAAATCATTCTCCTTCCATATGCATATGGCTTCCCATATACAATTTGCTGTATCATAGTGGCTAATTTATTAATACATTTAGCACTACTATCAGTATATGTAGTAGTGCTTGTACAGAATTGATAGTAAAGTAATAAAAGCATTTAAGTAAAAAGTATAGCAATTCACTGCCCCCCTTCGTCAGCGGTTTCTACTAATAATGGAATAATTATGAGTACTTATACATAATGTCGATAAAACTTTGCACCTTGATTGTGGTAGTAGACCCTTTTACCATGCCATAATGCTTTAAGTTTATGAACAATAATGATTTTTAGAATTGCCTGTGTATAATTAAAGATAATAGAACAGCAGAGCAAGTATACATAGGAATAGAGATTGCATTAATATCAGTATAGTAGTAGGAAGGATGTGTTGATAGGTGTGTGTGGGAAGTAGTGAGATATGTAAGTATAGATTTTAGTTGCGAAAGGAACATTATAGGTAGACAGAGAGAATAGTGTAAGCCGAGAGAGAATAAGAAAAGTGAAGAAACAGCAGAAAGTGAAATAAATTGAAGAAATAGAAGAGCGTTGGGAATAATAAAATAAAAAGAAGAAGAAAAAAAGTGTGAAGAGTAGAGGAAGGAGAACTGGATTCACTGGATGGATGGATAGATGGATGGCTTCTCCTATCATCTCCATATCGATCACTTCTCCTCTCCCACTTGCCGACAATATCCGCTATTTCTCTCACACTTTCAGTCTTTTCCTCCTTTTCACACCAAATCAAATTTCTCTTCCTTCGCCACACACTCCCACATACAGATACATACTTACAGATATACAGGGACACACGATAGAGACAGATCAGACAGACACTTACTCGCAATCCTACTTCTAGATGCGATCTCAACTGTCAGCTTATTTTATTGTATTCTCCAACTCTACTCTGTCTCTCTCACACTCACTCAGTCTGCCTGATCTCCACGTCCTCTGCAGTGGCGCTATTCCACACTCCACAAAATCTCCAGCCCAAGATACACCAAGTAATGCATACATACATCCTATCACATCAAAATGATCAAAATGCTCTGCTTTCCTTCCCGAATTTTAAAGCATTCCACGTATGTATTACTCGACTACTAGACTGAGTATATTCTTACTTACTATTACCCACGCTCAAAAGTATGTGTACACTGCAAACTGCAAAGGAGTTTGCTTGCACTGCTGAAGATTTGTTCGTCTTTAAAATATACATAGATTCTTAAGCATCACGTTGGCTATTTCCAATGCCGTTTTTTGGAAAGCCCTAATTAGCGTTGGTTGAAAAACATAGGTACACGGATTGAAAAACTTGTACATGGCTCTTTCTGACAAGGTGTAAAACGAGCAGTTTAAAAGTTAGTTAAATATATTATACAACCTATTCAGAACTGGGGAACCATGGAAAGAACGCTTTACAAAAGTGGTTAATTCCATAATAGTACTCTTTCAAAACGGTCAAAACTAGTAAATGACACTTTTAAAAACGGTCAACACTAGTAAATGACACTTTTTCAAAATGGTCAGCACTAGTAAATGACACTTTCAAAAGGTCAAAAAACTAGAAATTACTATTTTAAAAAACATTCAAAACTAAATATTTTACTGTTTCGAAAAGGTTAATCGAAATTTGTGATGATTGGTTTAAAAAATCACGGCATTATTGCCAAGGAACGCACACTTTTATGAGCTTCCTCTCTTTTCATTTACAAATTAGGACATCTACTCCGGATGGTCATTCATTCTGATGGAGTGTGAGTACAAAAGAATTATTAAAGACTGCTCAATTACTCAAGCGTATATGTTCAAATTTAAGTTCCTCTTTTACTTCTATCAATTGCTATTAGATTACTATGTGCCCTCATGATCAAGAAATGCACAAGTTATAATTAGAGTAGAATTAAAGTACTCAATGCACTCCAGTAGTACTGATATGAGTTTTGGTAGGTCCTGCAAATATGCATAGTTATATTAAAACACTAAATTATAATTCTACTATTTTTTGTAGAAGGTCTAAAACAGTACAAACAGGAACCAGAACCAGCGACCAGGAAATCCCTTATCAAGTATCATTGAATTAACTCCAGAGAGCTTATCTTCACTCCACTCTTGCTTTAGATCTCAACGAATTAAACTCTAATTATACGCATATCAAATCAGAATTAGGCTTTATTTTATTTCTATTGTCATTTTGATGCGTTATGTACTGCCACTATGGGCTCATGTGCATACGTATATATTGATTACTAATAGCAAAGTTTATTTATTTTTTAAATTGGAGTATGTAATACAAGGCAAAAGGGACAATTTATACAGCATAGGCACTGCAAGTACTACAAGATCTTTATTTGATTTTGATATTTTTGAATATTACGAATATTACTACAGACTGAAAAGGTAATTCAGTAATGTATTTAATAAAATGTCGTATAATTTCCGTATTAACCACAGACGCGATGCAAACGTTTTTCTTCAGACTTTTAATTTCATATCTCAACTATTTTCACAGCATCTTTCCTGTATTGTACTGTGCTCCACTTCACTTCTCTTCGAGGCAGTAGACCCGCAAAGGATCATCATAAGAGCGGAAGCGACTCCTAACTTCGTTATTCTAAATCTGCAATTTCATTGCAGTTCAACTCAAGACGCAAAGTGCAATGTGCGTTTATCCGTACCGTGGGTGCCTACAAACAAACTAGGTATGTGCTTGGTGCATAAAAATGCAATAGTAACAAAATTTCATGCTTCATTGTGCTCTTCTAAAATTTAACTAATATAACAATAACAACTAATCGTAATGATAAGAACCCTAAAGTACTTCTAACTACAAGTGTCGCATTTTATTTTATTTCAATTCTTTGCAATTGCAAATGAAAGGTATGTATAAGTATTGCTCAGAACGCTAGAGCTTGTTCAATTTCTAATAGCATTGCATTGTTCATTTTTTTAAGGAAGTTGGCGTTGGATGAAGAATAGAATGAACCAACAGCCGATCAAACTACCCACTTGACTGACACAATTATATCTTGACAAAAGTGTAATGCAATGTGACTGAGAATAGGTGCGTATCTGCAATTACGGACAAACATTGTGAGCAATAGAATAATTCCAAGCCAAAGACGAAAGACGACAAGGGGGGAAAAGCTAACGACAAAAGCCAAAGTACCTAGAATATTTTTTAGTCTTATCGCTGACTTGAAGGAGTCATTACAGAAATAGATTCAAATTGAAGGAAAATAAGTAGAACGAGAATTACGTTTTCATATTTTTCTTAGATATTAGTATAGGTACATATATACCTATCCTATACCTAGTATCTGTGGATAGTTCATCTTGTATGTAACTACCAAAATTTCACCAAAATCGCCCTATACTCGATACAGATCAATCGTACCTAGGTATTCCATAACTCTATACCTGCACAAAGGGACAAGTCGAAGTACAATCGACAATTGCAACTTATTTATAACTCCTTCCTGTACATTGCACTGTACACCCTCCAGATCTCAATCGTACTCTCAACATTTGTCAAGCTCTCCTTATTACTCGCTTCAAGCCTGACAATTATTTTACACGAACAAGCTGTCGTAGTGGCAATGCAACTGCTATACGGGTATGATTATGATTGCGATGAAAGAACGTAGTACCGATCCGCAAATAATCCTGTGCATGGTACTGTGCCATTTACATAACTGAGTAAATTAAGTCTCCGATTAGCAGCCAGGGTTCGAGTGGTTCGGGAATTACTAGTGGCTTTAAAAAAGACACTTTTTTTGGGAACAGTTAATAGTGATAATGTCTGCTGCAAACCAAAACTTTTGTAGGAATTGACATCTTGCATTTGATTTATAATCAGAATTATTTCATTTGACGAAGGCAAGTGTGTGAAGCAATTTAATTCCAAAATTGAACAACTTGTGTCCACTCCAATGCTTCGACCGGACCAGAATTTAAAAGTTTTGAAATTTTCATTGAATTACACTGTAATTCAGTTCCAAGAATGACCTCATGCGAATAGATGGATATATTCTAAAAATGTACTTTCTAGTTCTGAATGGATAACGTGTATTAAAATGGTGTCAAACGTATTACCCTTGAAAGCAATACCTAGACCTGACCTTGGAGGTGACCTCTTATGTCGCCATGGCTGTAGAGAGAAAGAAACCGTGGGACACATCCTTGGAAAATTTCACAAGGGAGAACTGTTGCGAAATAACCGGATAGACGATATAGTGACAGCGATACTTAAGAAATCAACACAAATCTGCATTCATCACTTGTTTTCCAGTACCCCAAGCAATTAGTTGTTTTTTTGTATAGTATGTAGTTGTAAAATTTGTATTACAAATATAAACTTTGTTAAGCAAGTTCTGTTTCGTATACTGAGTCCGTTGGGCTATCCTCGTTATAGGACAGTGCAGTGATGTCTTTGTTTTGTTAATAAAGTTTGTCTTTCTCTCTACAGTTACAGTTAGTTTCTGTACAAATTAAAACTTTATTTATGCAGCTCATCGTCAGAAATTTTACTAATAGATTCCGCAATAACTAATCAGAGTTTACGGTGCATCTAGTTACTACGTAAAAAAAATTGTGCAAGTTCCATTGCGCTACACCCGCAGACCACACTCGAATTGGATAAGACAGCCCTCGTGTTAAATGCTCAGACTTTTGAGCAGAACAAAAATACACTTAAAGGCCTGCTTTAGATACAAATCGACGATAGATAGACGCATCATTAAATAAAATCATTTGGAGAAAAAAGTAGGAGAAAAAACTGAGCATTTTTGGCACATCTATAAAAAGTTAGAGTTAAATTGTAATGATCTTTTTGTACGTCATGTAATAGACGAGGATACACGACGCACGACCATGCTTAGCTATAATAATATGATACATACGTAGGTACTTTGCAGGTATGCAGGTGGCTATTAGTAACTCAACGGAACTTTTATAGGACCACGTTTCAGATTGTACATTGGTAATTGTTTGTCAAATGCAGTTTCTCGTTTCTCCCACTTTATTTTTTATTTGATTGTCTCCCACAACGACCAAGGCAACCTCGGCATCAAATTGCTATCTCTACACCGTAGTGGTACAGCTACAGATGACATATGTACCAACATACCTACACCAAATCCCAAGCAATGATGCATGATGATGATGTGAATGAAAGTTTTTTTGCACAAATTATTCAGTCATAACAAGAGTCGCTCTGACTCGTCTTTCTCCGCGTTCTCGTTGCTCGTTATTAAAAGCTAAAGATCTTTAGCTCTTATATACATAGGTACACATACTACAAGCTTACACATCTAAGCAATGCATTGCAATACGAAATTCACTCACTTTTGAATGGAATTGTTATCAATGTATCCTTATAATTATATCATTGCATGTAGCACAGAATGTCCAAAATCGTAATAAATTGCAAGGTACCACAACCGTACCACAGACAGGTAAAGCTCAAGCAACTCATCATTTCTTTGTCTTAACCCAGCCTCCGTCTATGAAAACGGAAGATCACATTGAATATCAAAATCTGCTATACCTATAATACAAGCTATGCTTACCAGCAAGTGATAATGATGATGATAATAATGACGGAGATAAGTAAAGCGTAACCACAGTCACAGTTACAGTCAGAGCATCAAAAGATAACAATAACGTCCGCAGTCTGACTAGTGAGTGAATACTGAGCTGCCTTCCATTCCATTGCAATAGACATTGGATGACTGAAAGGATTGAGTTCTCTGCCGTTACGTGGTATTGTGGCTGACGATGAGAGAGGATAATGATGATGAGTTATTGAATTGACGCCCGGCCGGCGACTTGTCTCCATTTTTTTTCTAGAACAGCGAGTCTTGTTAGCAACAAGATGTAGGCACCTAAGTACACTGAATATGTAGAAGTCTGTAGTAAGTGCCTACCTTAGAACTAGAACCTAGAAGAAAGAATGTAACTACATACTTAACACGGCTAATCATGAGAACTGCAACCTGCAACAATGCAATAATAATAATGTGACCGACCGACCAGGCGCAGGCAGGGCTTGACTAGAGATGAAGATACCTACATACATAGTAAGATTCATCCATAGAATGGCAGAGGCACAAGTGAGTGAATGAACTTCTCACTATTATTCCTCTTACTCCTATTACACACATAATTATTTTCTGTCAGCATCACCAGCCCCATTACCATTAGGAGCTCCAAGAAGAGCCAAATGAAACGTACGGACGATTAACTGAAAGGAAGAGACAGACAGATAGACCCGCACAGGCAGAGCCAAAATCCAAGATAAAAAATAAAGAGCTTATTGTTTTTCACATCCAATCCAATCCACTTATCCCATCCATTTTGGTTTCACGTATGTATGAGTAGTTTTTGTGTATAGCTTATTTTGTTTTTTGTTTCTGTACACTTTTTTCTACACGAATAGAGATCCTCATCATTTATTTCTAGTCTATCTCGCCTTCACGTACTTAACGCGCTTTTATAAATTGCTTATTTATTAATTTCCCAAGCCAATCTTTCTCTCTGACTAGTGAGACACATAATGCTTGACATAACAAAGCCGAAAGCGCAATAGCAGTGACAAAATTAGTATGCAATACGTCCATGTATGTATACAGTAAATTTAAATACTGCTAGAGTAATGCTTTGTTTTAACCCTTCAGGAACAAATTTATATTTAGAAACAATCATAATCACGCCACAATTAGAATAATGACATTTCGTATTTGCAATAATGCGTAATTATTCTCTCCTGTCCAGCACTGCAATAACAACAACAACAGCCAAAGTAAATAAAAAATGGTCGTATTTTTGTGAACAGTAATAGCATACAGCAATAGTAAACATACTTTGCAGTGCCAGTGCCTTTGCGTGGGATCGGGATGAAGGAAGGCACTGTCTTTTTTTTCAGCTCGATCATCCTCGACACATAACAACACAATAACAACTGCAGCGATAGACGACAGACACACTACTGCCTACTTGCACGACGAATTAACTAGGGATTTCATTTCACATGGGCTTTCGGATTTCCATATTTGATATTTCAATCATTAGTAATTCTAATTCAACGAGAGATAGATAGACAATGGGCTCAACACAATAGGTGTGTATATAGCTATGTGCATAGGTAATTTGCTTTATAATAGACTGCTGCCTTCACTATACTATGCCCTATGAATGCGGAGGTGGCTGGGAGCCCGCAGCAAACCACAAAGAATGGTAATACAGAATACATGAAGAGAGGAAATGTCAAACAAATGCTCCATTAGTTAGCTAAGAAGCTTGTCACAACTAATCTGACACTTGGTATCCCTATACCCACCACCATCGTCATCGCCATCGTCAACACCATTGGACATGACACAACTGTACATACAGCCAACAATAAGAACTACCCAGTCGCCAGTCCCCGTCCATCATCATGTAAACCTTTACCACACGGTATCAAAATAAAATATAGTTGCTCCATTAGAAATTTGTATTTACGGCTCGGCTACACAATGCACTGACAAGCTGGAGAGCAGACACAAGGCAACCTTACTTACTGGAATTATCTATAATGTGAGATGAATTAATAGTAATAGTAGGTAGTATAGTTAT
>JAQFZC010005818.1:0-13493 GCA_034695205.1 Dicyrtoma fusca
TAGCTACTAATTACTAGGCATGTAATTAAAAGCCATGTTACCTTGGCTACCTTCGGCATGCATGCCTCATCAATTTTGCTATTGGGATTGTGAGGGAAGCGTTGGGTAAAAAATGGTTTGACAGACACTGATCACCGTTCGTTAAAATATGATCATGATTTAGAGAGACAGATGACAGATGACAGGCAGTAAACGGTAGAGTTCAGAGACCTCTTGGACAGGATGACCTTTTAGACCTTAGTTACGAGCAGCAGACCAGTAGTTGCCTGAAAAACAATATTAAAAAAAATAAAAGTAAATAATTCGTAAACCAAAATGTAGAAATGTTGAATGTGCGGTCCTTGGTCAACCTAAATCACTTCAATTTCAATCAGTCAATTCAAAAATAATGGTAGCATTTAATTTTTATTCATAGACATAGGTAATGTTTAATGTTGAATGTATGATCAAGATCAACGATTAATTATGAAACAGCCCCCACACTGGGTATGTTTATCTTTTGGTAATGATCATAATAATACTAATAATAATAATAATATCTAGCGAATCGAAATCCAAGACGAAGAAAAAGAATTCATGATCTAAACGTTGGTCAGATCTATAGAGATCAGTCAGTAAAGAGAAAAAACACCGCGCCCACAGAATTATTGCACAAACTTTCCATTTCAAAGATCGAAGTTCCAACTTTCAATAACACTTTATGGACTTTTACTCCCAAGGAAGGGGTGTAGTGTAGCCACCGTTAGTAATAATTATTGAGTTCAATTTAATGCTTAAAGTAATTATATATGTATGGATGCAGTACCTATGATAAATAAATCTTCATCGATTCAACTGAACAACTAAACTACTCAACTAACTAACAACTATTTACTATGTAACTAGTTGTTCGAGATCATCGATGCGTTGAACTACTGCAAAATCCAATGATCAATGATTCGATGCGTTCCAACTTCCAACTTCGAACATGGATGTTCGAACTTTCATTTATCTTAAAAATCACTGATCGATATTTATTGATTTCATTTTGTTTAGTGACTAATGGCTCGGAACAGATATGAGCCGTAAATAACTCCATTTAATTATTTATGAGCCAAAATGTGTACCTAGGTGATCAACAGGTGTTAATTAAAGCAAGTGCATCAGCATAATAATAATGTTAATATTTTTGTCAACTTGTATGTGTTGAAAGGTCCAAAATAAAGCAATAGTCGATATTATTTATCTACTTGCAACTTTCCTTGTGACAAGTTGCAAGTGTTTTTTTGCCATTAGGTCATAGGGTCACATAATTCATTATTTATAGTTGAATTATGCATTGCTGCTATTTTATAGATTGTTGGAAGTTAATGTTAACAGTGACCAGGTGCATTTGATTTGATTTTGCAACAACTGTTGACTGTATAGACAGTTTAGTGTTGTAGGTTGTAGGTAGTGAAAAATAATCAGAAGTTGCAGAGAGTGTGGTATCAATTGTGTTATTGTATAATTAATTAGTTGTTAGTTCATTTAAGTTCATAGTTAGTTTAGTGCTTACTAACAACTAAAGTGGTCTGGTTTCTTTATTTACACAGATCATGGCCCCACTGCAGGGAACAAAGAGAAGCAGAGGTACGACGGATGGTACAACAACCTGGCACACCCGGACTGGGGGGCAGTGGGTAAGTTTCATTGATTGAATCAGTTTTGACTTCTATTGTTATACTTTAGTGTTAGCCTTTTCGAAACGGTGCTCCTATCTATGTATAGTTTTGCATCTTTTTGAAAGTGTTAGTTTCTTGTTTTACATACTTTTGAATATGTTGTATGTTAATGTCTTTTGTTTTGACGTTTTTGAAAAATGTTGATTTCTTGTTTTGCGTCTTTTTGAAAATGGTAATTTATTGAATTGAATTGAAGTGTTTGAATGTGTTAATTTATTGGTGTATACATATCTTTTTGAAACTGTTAATTTATTGTTTTGACCTTTTTGAAAGTGTTAATTTGTAGTTTTACATCTTTTTGAAAGTGCTAATTTCTTGGTTTGATCTTTTCGAAAATGTTACTTTCTTGTTTTGACATTTTTGAAAGTGTTAGTTTCTTGATATAATATCTTTTTGAAAATGTTTATTTTGTGTTATGACCTTTTTGAAAGTCTCAGTTACTGGTGCCTACTGAGCTTTGGAAAATGTTAATTTCTAGTAACAAGCACTTTTGTAAAGCATTCTTTCCATGGTTTCCCAGTCCTAGTTGCAAATGGGTTACATTTAATTGTGAAATTCTGTAATTAGTCATTGGTTGTGAGTTAATTGTCATTGCCATGGAAATTAATTATTGAATTTTAGATTCCCAGTTAACTCGTAAAACCCCACCATCCTACTCCGATGGGGTCTACATGCTGGCGGGTATGGAGAGGCCCAGTCCTCGAACACTAAGTCAAATGCTCATGAAAGGGACGGATGGTCTTAGTTCGGTGGCCAACCGGACGGCCATGCTCGCCTTCTTCGGTCAAGTGGTGAGCAGTGAGATTCTGATGGCGAGTGAGAATGGCTGTCCCATCGAGATGCATCGGATTGACATTGAAAAGTGTGATGAGATGTATGATCGAGAGTGTCAAGGGGGGAAGTACATGCCGTTTCATCGGGCACGCTATGACCGGAATACGGGACAGAGTCCAAATCGACCAAGAGAACAGGTACATCCCTAACAATAAGTAACTTTAATTTTATCACTTTATAGTTGTAATTCAATTAGCTGGTATTTAATAGAATGTTATCGAACTTTTGTAGTTGAATAAACTAACGAGTTGGATCGACGGGAGTTTCATCTATTCAACGAGTGAAGCGTGGGTTGCTGCAATGCGCAGTTTCGCCAACGGCACATTTCGAACAGATCACACCGGCCGCCTTCCACCAAAAAATACAATTCGGGTTCCACTGAGTAATTCTCCTTCGCCTCATGTTCTGCGGACTTTAAACCCAGAACGAATGTTTTGTAAGCTTCTTTTTGTTTTAAAATATGAATTATCTGTTTTAGGTTCGATAGTCACTGGTTTAACGATATTACGTTTTTTAATGCAGTATTGGGTGATCCAAGAACGAATCAAAATCCGGCATTGCTCAGTTTTGGGATACTCTTCTTTCGGTGGCACAACTTTCTAGCAGACCGAATTCTGAAGGAACATCCGGACTGGAATGATGAACAGATTTTCCAAGCAGCAAGACGTTGGGTTATTGCTACTCTTCAAGTAAGTGGCCACAAATTCAGAAATTACTAATGACTGATGTATTTTAAAGTCTCACTGAATTACAATGCTGATAAAATGTTTTTTGTTCTTCGGGATTTAGAACATAATTGTATACGAATACTTGCCAGCCCTGTTGAACACTACAATAGCTCCTTACACGGGATACAAACCGGACGTTCATCCTGGTATAACTCATGTTTTTCAATCAGCAGCCTTTCGGTTCGGCCATACCATGATTCCTCCTGGAATTTACCGTCGAGATGGGAAATGTGCTTTTAAAAATACTCCTGGGGGTGGTAAAGCTCTGCGACTGTGCGCAACGTGGTGGGATTCGGATGTACGTGAAGATATAATTAAATAGCATTTCATGGTTTATTCTTTTACACTTACATAGTAAGCTTTGCCATTTGTTAAACTTTAAACTGTAAGCTAATTTTGATCTTTATATTTTCAGCATGACATATTAGGTGCTACTACAGTTGAGGAAATCCTAATGGGGATGAGTTCCCAAATCGCGGAGCGTGAAGACGTGATCCTGTGCTCCGATGTTCGGGATAAATTATTTGGTCCCATGGACTTCAGTCGGCGGGATTTAGGGGCTCTGAACATAATGAGAGGGAGGGATAACGGTTTGCCAGATTACAATACTGTCCGAGCTTTTTTTAACCTAAGTCGAAACGAAAATTGGAAATCTGTGAATCCAGACATGCAACCAGGTGTCATTAAGAATTTGGAAGAGCTTTATGAGGGCCTCAACAATGTGGACGTGTATGTTGGAGGCATGTTAGAATCTCAAGGGGGCGTCGGAGAATTGTTTAGTGCCGTCATTCAGGAGCAGTTCCAACGAATCAGGGACTCGGATCGGTTTTGGTTCGAAAATGAATGGAATGGGTAAGCTAGTCAAATCACTTGTGCCTACGTTTCTGTATCAATGTACTATACTTTATTGCGCTTTTTCTTGTTTATTAATACAGACATTTTGAATGTTTCTTTCCAGTTTCTTTACGAAAGCAGAAATTGAAGAGATTAGGAAGATCAAGTTAAGTGATGTGATTGCTAATGCCACCAATGTAAAGCCTTCGCATATTCAACGTGACGTTTTCCTTTGGAAAGAAAATGATCCGTGCCCACAGCCTGAACAGCTGAATGCAACATTTTTGGAGCCATGCAGTTACATTCAAGGCTTCGACTATTTTGAGGTAGTTAACTATGATAATTATTATTGCCTGTTTACTAATTAGACATTTACATTAGTATTAGTACGTGCTATAAAAAAATGTATGAATTAATTATCACAGGGAAATGAAGTTGCTTACATTTACGCCTGCGTCTTCTTGTGCTTTGTCCCAATCATCTGTGCGGGTGCCGGCTATGGGGTTGTTAAGCTTCAGAACTCTCGTCGGAGAAAATTGAAGCTGAAGCAGTCTCAGAACGGGAAATCTGTGGACAAAATGGTGGTGAAAGAATGGTTGCATCAAAATCACAAAAGGCTCGTAAAAATCAAGTTTGGACCCGACGAGGCCTTCTCGACGGTAAACCGGAAGGGGGACAAGCTTCGTAGTGTCAATATAAATAGTGCTGCTGTTTTAGTGGTCGAAGTAACGCAAGATGTTCGTAAAAAGCCGATGATCCTCATCCGCGTCCCTCGGGATCATGATTTAGTCCTAGAATTCGAATCCATCCATGCTCGCTCCAAGTTTTTATCCAAATTGGACGCCTTTTTAAGAAGTTTAGGGAAAACGATGGAAAATATTCCAACTTATAGAGAGCCCATGCTGGCAAATGCGGAGACGAAGGAGCGAAGAGAAAAACGATTGGAGCACTTCTTCCGGGAAGCGTACGCTTTAACATTCGGTCTCAAACCGGGTGAGAAGAAGGTGAATGTGAGTTCGGACGTCGTCATGGTGATGAGGACGAGCTTGAGTCAAGCGGAATTCGCCGGAGCCCTTGGTATGAAGAAGGATGCGGTGTTCGTTAAGAGAATGTTCAATATCGTGGACAAGGACGGGGATGGAAGGATTTCTTTCCAAGAGTTCTTGGACACCGTCGTTCTCTTCAGTAAAGGAAGGACCGAAGATAAATTGAGGATTATTTTTGACATGTGTGACAATGACAGAAATGGAATTATCGATAAAACTGAGCTCTTCGCCATGCTCCGGTCTTTGGTGGACATTGCCAAGACGAACAGTTTGAGTGATGATGAAGTTAATTCACTCATCAATGGCATGTTTAAGGATTCAGGTGTGGATAAAGATTGGCTCAACTATGAAGATTTCAAACTGATGATGAGGGAGTACAAGGTCGACTTTGTCGCTATTGGCTTGGACTGCAAAGGAGCTGGACAGAATTTCTTGGATACTTCAACTAACGTTGCTAGGTATAGCTACTCAACAAATGCTAAATACTTGCGTCACGCGTGGGCCAATGCCAATATTGATAAATTAATTAAAATCATTTAGCATCATTAATTTGCTTGTTCTATTCTAGAATGACCTCCTTCCACATTGAAACCGTGCACGACAAATACCGAGGGAAAATACTTAAGCAATGGGATTGCCTCACAACGTTCCTCGAAGAAAATAGGCAGCATATTTTCTACCTGTTTGTTTTTTACGTTATCACCATCGCACTGTTTGTTGAAAGATTTATCCGTGAGTTAATTTTGTCTAAATTATGTATAAGTTTGTAATTTACTAAAAGAATAATGTTGTTAACACGTGGCTTCCTATTACCATTTCAGATTACTCTTTCATGACGGAGCATACGGACTTGCGTCACATCATGGGCGTTGGAATCGCAATTACTCGTGGCTCCGCTGCCTCCCTGTCCTTCTGCTACAGTTTACTGCTTCTAACCATGTCCCGGAATCTGTTAACGAAGCTCAAGGACTATCCGATCCAGCAGTACCTCCCATTAGACTCGCACATCCAGTTCCATAAGATTGTTGCTTGCACGGCCCTATTCTTCAGCTTGCTCCACACGGTGGGTCACATCGTTAATTTCTACCACGTGTCCACCCAACCTGTCGATCATCTCCGTTGCTTCACGAAGGAGATCCTATTTCCGTCCGACTTTAAACCGACCATCTCCTACTGGCTCTTCCAAACCGTGACCGGGATCACAGGGATCCTTCTCTTCACGATTATGATCATTATATTCACATTTGCTCATCCACTCATACGAAAGAATGCGTACAAGTTCTTCTTTAGTGCTCACAAGTTGTATGTACTCCTGTACATCTTGGCCCTCATCCACGGTTTGGCCCGACTCACTGGAGCGCCCAGGTTTTGGATGTTCTTCATTGGACCCGGAATCATTTATACGCTGGACAAGGTGGTCAGTTTGAGGACCAAGTACATGGAGCTGGACATCTTGGAGACGGAGCTTCTTCCCTCGGATGTGATCAAAATCAAGTACTATCGACCCCCCAATTTTAAATACTTGAGTGGGCAATGGGTGAGGTTAGCTTGTACGGCCTTTAGACCGCATGAATTCCATTCTTTTACTCTGACCTCGGCTCCCCATGAAAACTTCCTGAGTTGCCACATTAAAGCACAGGGACCTTGGACGTGGAAATTAAGGAATTATTTTGATCCTTGCAATTACAACCCGGAAGAAGACAGTCCTAAGGTAAGGATGATTATTCAAACTACACATTCCATTGTTGGGTTAAAATGGTTTTTAATAGTTTAATTTGTTTTTCAATTTTGTAGATTCGTTTAGAAGGACCATTCGGGGGTGGCAACCAGGATTGGTACAAGTTTGAAGTGGCAGTGATGGTGGGCGGTGGTATCGGAGTCACTCCGTATGCCTCCATCTTGAATGATTTAGTATTTGGAACATCGACGAATCGCTACTCGGGGGTTGCTTGTAAAAAAGTGTACTTTTTATGGATCTGTCCCAGCCATCGTCATTTCGAATGGTTCATTGACGTGTTGAGGGATGTGGAGAAGAAAGACGTGACTCAAGTGCTGGAAATCCATATTTTCATTACTCAATTCTTTCACAAGTTTGATCTGAGAACCACGATGCTGGTACGTAATGACTAACACACGTTTTGTTTTTTATAATTCATTTTTTCTGGAATGAAGTTTATCTTTATGTAATTTTTTTTACTATTATTGTACCCTCTAGTATATCTGTGAGAACCACTTCCAACGTCTTTCCAAGAAATCCATGTTCACTGGATTGAAGGCCATCAATCATTTCGGTCGTCCGGATATGACGTCATTCCTTAAATTCGTTCAAAAGAAACATTCGTACGTTTCCAAAATCGGCGTCTTCAGCTGCGGTCCACGTCCACTAACCAAATCCATTATGAGTTCTTGCGAAGAAGTTAATAAGGGAAGGAAATTGCCGTATTTCATCCATCATTTCGAAAACTTCGGTTAAAAAATAGAGAGAGAGTAATATTTATGCTGTGCATTCACTTGATTATTTATTTTATAGTGTCATCTCATTTTATGCTGCTGTGTTGTCGTACATCTTTCCATTAAATTACGAGGAAAGGTGGTATAGGCATGCAGGCAAGTGTAATTTAAGTATGCGCGTGTGATTTTTTTTGTCTCAAAATATATATTATTGTAGTTTCTTATTACGTATAATTTTTGTACTGTCTGTTTACATTTGCAATTTTTCCCTTCCTTCGTAGATCTCTACTAAGTTTCTTTTCGTTTTTCATTTAAATTCGTTTTTTTACATCCAACTTTTGAGTTTTAGTTTCGAGATTATATTATTCGGTTTCGGTAGTTTTGTTTTTCGGTTCATCAGTAGCTTCAGATTAAAAGCTGAATTCGCTGTTTAGTTTAGAAAAAAACTGAATTAAATTTTATATGTTAAATTACAACGAAAGTATAATAAGTTAATTAAATATTGGTGATATGAACAAGTATATACTGATGTATATAATAAGGTATTCGAACATTTATGAATGAATGAGCAGTACTTAGAAATGTCCTTATTTATACAATTTTACTTGAAAGTTTGTTGTTATTCAGTATACACATATTTACATTTGTCATTATCTCTATATTTTTGCTCTGTACTTCAATAACTTAAACATTTGTAGGAGGTTCTATAGGCAGTATAAGAATACCCAAATGTCCTATTTGTAGTGTGTGTTTTACTGTTTAGTTGAGTACGAATTGCTTGCAACTTTTGGGTGCTCTTTCGTTTGATTTTCAAGGGGATGAAATAATAGACTAAAAAATGAGCCTACTTAAAGAGATTTACCATAACGCTTCCGTTCAGAAAGATATTAAAGGCATAATTACTCGTTTAGATACTTCGCAAAAAGTGATTATTGGTGCCGAATCGTCAAGAATACAGAATACCATGGAAATAGCTCGGCACCGCATCGTTCTTTAAAGTACCTATACTACCTACGTAACGTAAGTACTACATATAAATATTAAATTAAATAGGCGGTTTCGATTTTAGGTCTTACCTTAAATACTTTAGCACTTATATGATAAAAAGAATCGTCAATAGTATGTAAATGGTACTGGTACCTTAATCATCGCTGCATCGAATTATTTTTGTTAAAAATATCCGCCTGTAACTTACCTGAGATGTCAATGCATATTTTTGTCGACTTATTTCGACTTCAAAATTTAAATAAACGTGAACGTGATTTGAAAAAAAAAACAAAAAATCTTTTCCCTATTACTGCATCGGTTTCATGTCCATGGTATCTTAATGACAGATCGTTTCCTTGAGAATTTTGTGCACCAGCTATAATAATCTATAACAGTTCATGATCGTCTGATCGTGATGTAAAAACATTTTTTGGGACCATGGGAAAATCCAGTACAATGTTTAACAATATAATTTGAAATTAATATTGACATATAATACCAAAGATTAACTTTTTTTGCGAGCCTTAATCTCATTAAGCAGGTCGTGATTCGCGGATTGCGGATTACGAATTTGTACAAGAACTTAAGAACTTGGCAGACTGGACAGGCTAGTTAATTTGCCATTACATAAAAATACAAATTAAGTTCACCGTAAGCGTAGCTGCTTTAGCTCATACCTACTTTAAGAAGATCACAGAGATTAAACCGAATCACTGCCTGCGTCAAGAGATTCCTTATCATAATAAGAATAAGTTATCCTTTTGTTAAAAGAAAGGAAGTTAATGCTATTACAATAGATTCTAAAACAGGGAAGCCCAACCATAGACGAGTTCACTCACTCACTCACTCAATCTACATTAATTTCACACTTTGGATGACGAAAGACGAAAGACGAAACACAATTGTCTAAAATTAGGTAGTTTTTTCCTCATTTTTAAATAAGAGTGACGCCATACATACATTAGACTTTGTAATTTCGAACCTAAACGTTTAATAATTCATAGTTGTGTCAGCTGACGGCAAAATAGCCGGAAATTAAAAATAAAATAAAATGTTAAATAAAATAATTATAATTGCAGGATGTCGGAAACTAATTATTTAGGATCTTGAAGTTCAGATGGTCATGGCAGAGCAATTATTTTGATGGAATATAAATTTGTGATGCAATTTTTATTGCTGGCGGATGTGAGAACCAGTTAACATTTTTGGTGCTTATTTTCCTTATTTAGCCCAATTTAGTAATTTTACTACGTTACATTTTTTTTATGTATTTAAATCTCAATTATGGACGATTTCATGATTGATGTAATCGTTTGGTAATCGTTTTATAATAATCGCTATAAGCGATTAGTTTTATTACAAATTGCTTTCCTTCCTTCACGCTCATCTTTCCTACACAATGTTCAAGGAAGAGGCGCTGCCGCTCTCGAGGCGCATCTCGAATCTCGAAGCGTGACAGATGAAGATGCAAAAGTGTCTAAAAATCTTGGTCGCTTCCGTTATAGGTACTTTTGTTTTCTGCATGAGGCTATATTGGCCCAGTTTATTTGGCTTCGGCAATCGAATACCTGTACAAGTTACAAGTTAAAAACGTTATTTTTATAGAACAACAACAATGGATTCTCAGATTCTCTTTCAATTCACGAAGGGTAAAAATAATAGTGAGTTTGATGGCTGGTTCAAACATGGCATAATAATAACAATAAAATGGATGTGCTTCTCAAAATGAAAGGAAATTAATGATCTCGAAAAAATTAAAACCACTTCACTTGTTTAGCGGTATAAAAGGAGGCTTAATAGTAACGTAACATTGAAAGTGTATCATACATACAGATCTCTGTACAGTTAGAAGAGTTACACCACGAACTACGAAAGACAGTTAAGTGGAAGATACATACTCTTCAAGACTATCTGTATGCGAAAAGATACCTGTCTTTAAACGGTGTAGGTGTTTCATGGTCTAACCTTGCAAGGCCGTCTTTGACGTCATGAGTTCCAATAGCAAAAGCAAAAAGCTGTAAAGCACATCCATATATTCTTACAGGTAGGTATACACATCCCCAGTATCCCCACACACACACACTAAACATTGTGTACATTTTGATAAAAGATCCTGATCCTGTATATCTTGACTTTGAGAATGGTGTAGTAGCTACAATATTCTATCTGTAAGTATTTTTCTTCTGTATTCTGTATTACTATTACTATTACTTCACATTGCATTGGTGTTGGTTCGTTGGTTGGTGGCTCGGTTAGGCACTTACTCACTGAGAGGTACCTAGATTTAAATCAACAGTAACAATGCAAGGCACAGTATCTTTATTCGTTATTCTTTGTAAACATGTGTGTGATATGAATATTATTGTTTTTGAAGGTAACTAACCAGAACCCAGAGAGAGCCCTCATCATCATCATCCATCCCCTTAGAACAAAAAGTCTGGGTCCACCATTAATGCTTCGCTATGCCCATCGCATCGTAGTCGTAATCGTAATCTTCGTAACTTCAAAGTCAGGTACAGCAGTTTTGTTTAGGTTTCTTGGCTACACAAGAGCTCTACAGTCCACAGCACCTGAAATTTGTGTAAATTGCATCATAAGGATTGTATCAGCATTGTCACTACTTCGATACTAAAGTATGTATACCTATGACCATTTAAAAACTTTACACAACAATACTAATGGAGATAGTACTTAAGTACTTACTTACACGACCGATTATACAGATACTAATAGAGCACACACGAATCAAATGAAATATGATTTCATTCTCTTTTTTACCTTTGCTTTGGTATTCAAATATTCTTGATCGTATTTGGAGGATTGCTGTCTTGAACAAATGTTGAATGGAAAAACCGTCACGGAGTTGATTTTCGAAGCACCTTCTGAAAAACGAAGTAAGACAGAGATGCATTCAAGTAAGTAGTACTTGAGTAAATGATGTGATCAAATTTATTATTCTTTGGGGGATGAGAATGCCTTTGCCTTAACAAGCCACTGATCATAAAAAAAATAGAATCAAATCTTTTATAAAAGCATTCATGAATTCTCATTACCATTTACTTACAACATACAACCTACGAACCAATGTTTAACTATGGCTTTTCCTAGGCAGGGGTAAAAGAGTTGCTACAGAAGTATCATCATCAAAAATTAACTGAGTATATACAGCATTATTATCGTATTATTATCATTTAATAATATTATGCTTCGTTTAGATCCTTGACCTCTTTGTTTCTCTTGCCAATGATACATCTCAGGAGCTGCATAATGGATTTTCATGATATTCGTCATTCGTTATATTCACACAAAAGTTTTTTTTTTCTTTCTTTGCAAGGTTACAATAGTCACAAGCATCTATTCTACTCACTAACTGACTTACTGACTAACTGACTTACTGACTGATATAAAGATACTGACAACTGGCAACTGTTCTGCCTACTTACCTCTACATTTTAGTATATATCACTTTTATAATTCATTTACATTCATATTCATAGCTACTAGTAGCCCCCTTAAACTTTCATTGATAATGATACATAATAGTTCGTAGTTATTTTAACAGAATCTACATACAACGTACCGATAACCGATGCGATGCGATGCGATGCGATGTGCGATGCGATGGGGGCTGCTCGAGAATATTGCTGTTACCTTATTAGTCGAATATAATTTCAGTTTGTCCTTTAATGTTTAAATTGGTAAATAATAGGAAAAATTACCCCCTTGTTTCTTCTAGAAGGGTATGGTCGGTCATATTATCTAAGAAAGAAATCATTTTAATGTCCTATAGAGGGGGAAAAAAAGTGTGTTTTAGTCATTGTTTACTAGTTGCTAGTATTTTTGTTCACTAAAGTACTTTATTTCTTTGTACTAACAACTATTGACTATAAGGGAGTAAAGATGTGTGTATACTTACGTAATTTGTTCGTAGTTTTAGTTGTTAGTCAAGTTTTTGTGTAAAGTAAAGTCAAAAGTGCCGTAATCCGTCCGTAATAAACTTCCTTATTTAATTCAAGACTGTGTGGTGATTGAAACGAGCAAACTATTTTGGTACTAACTATCATTAAGTTGGCCCTTAGAATATAAATATATAAATAATATAATATTTTATTACTTCAACAATCAAGTTTAACATTCAACTTAATTTCTTGAATCGAATCGACGAAGGTTTTGGGCTGCCTTTGTTCACTGCTGTTCGCTGTTTATGCGTTGAACAGAGTGCAGTGGAACTGTGACTGGTACTAAAATAACTAACAACTATTCGGAGTGCCCATTTAACATTTAACATTTCGATCTCAAGCTAAAGCTCGTTTGTTACTTAACAAGTTCATTATTATTTTTTATATAAATACGTATAAATCGTTTATATAATATAAAATTGCTATATTTATAGTAATTATAATTTATTATAGCTGCATTGTGCATTGCATCGGTATCAGTAACCAGTATTCACTAAAAAGAAAAAGAACGTGCCTACTAGTGACTAGTAGGTAGATTGTAGGTTGTTTTTTTTTAATTTTTTTGTTTTTTAGTACAGTTGACAGTTTTTTTTTGTAAGATGTTACTGTTTGTGGTTTCCCGTTTCAAAATATAAACCTCACGCATAGCTCTGCAACGCACCGTTGACTGGTCGTCAAAATAAATAGAAAATGATTATGCAACCAAGAAAGCGACGAAAAATATCTTGTGGATTACTTAATGTGAAGGTAAGCTTTTGGTTTTTGTTTTTTGCTTTTTTTTCTAAAATTTTTTGCACAATTAACGATTAAGTACATTCTTTTGTTTTTGCTGCAGAAGCCTAGAACAAAGATGGTTGATGGTGATGGTATTTCCTTTAGGGTAGAGGCTTCTAACGGTGGTTTACTTGTAACTGTGGTCGTTTACAAAAAAACACTGTTATAATTAATTTT
>JAQFZC010005819.1:0-13492 GCA_034695205.1 Dicyrtoma fusca
GCCCTATACTGTACGACTGTACGCCATTTCGTCCTCACGCCATTTGGTCCACACGCCATTTCGTCCCTACACCATTTGGTCCCTACGCCATTTGGTCCCTACGCCATTTGGTCCCTACGCCATTTCGTCCCTACGCCATTGTGTCCACACCATTTTGTCCCACGCCATTTTGTCCACACCATTTCGTCACCCAACCATATATTTTATCAGGATAATGCACAGTTTACTCTGTAAAGCTACTACCGATACATATAGTCACATATACATTTGTAAATATCACTTACTACGTAGAGCCAAGATGTTAGACTAATTTATATTATAGGTAGATTAGTAAATACATGAAAAGCTCTTAAAATCAGTTCGTCTTTGTCTTTCAACTTGAAATTTTCATCTTTCGCAAGCCCACAAATTACAGGGCAAATATTTGGACAAACCAATTATAAACCAAAAGCAACCAGCAAGAATGAAATTCCTCCAAATATTTATTCTAATTTTACATCCCAAGCCCCCTGTATACGGACGTGCTCGTGTGGATAATCTACAAGAGTACGCATGGCGTCACGGAAACTCCATTATTATTTTTATTTTATTGAATTTTAATAAACGACTTCATAAACGAACGGGAGATTAATTTTATGACCATTTCACTTCCCTGTTGCCTTATAACTACACACTACTTTCATTTTCGTTTTTACACGAAGCAAGCGTAAGCGATTAAAAACGAATACCCGTTTTCAACTTTTCACATTATTTTATTTTCTCATCGATTTCTTACAAGTGTAAGTAGGTACTACTATTCTGTATTGAAACATGCATAAAATATAACACAATTTTAATTATTAAAGAAATTTGGTATGCTGTAATTAAGAAGTGCCCAGTACGTTTGGGACGTGTGGGCTCCATTGTGTACTGCAGTGTAATTGACAAGATAATTTGAATTCTCATTTTGGTACCTCTAAAGCTAAATAATGCAGAACACAATAACTTGACCAAAGTTGACTCATTTTGTGTACTAAATTGACCGTGCAGTAGTGGGGCACAATACTTTTGTGCGCTAAAATTATTTCCTAAAAACAAAACTAATTTGTTGAAATCGGCAGGCTTGGTAAACAAGAGATGGCTGTGAACTGTGACGAAAGTCAAAAGCCACGGTGACTTTGTAAATAGGACAAGATGGGAAGTATATGTATAGGTATATATGTACCTGGGGGAAACTGCACTGAAAAACTGGCGTTGTTCGGAGACAGTACGGCCGTGAGAACTGTGGCCAAGCCACAGCCAAAACATAGTAGCCGTTGTTTTGATTTGATTTTTGATACGTGTCAGTGGGACACCGCAGCAGTCAGTGGAGAGATTCACTGACCTACAGTGAGTTGGCAGTCTAATAGTTGCAACCGTAGTGCGTTGCAATTATCTATCAAACTAATGTACGTAGCTAAATGCAAAGTGGCAAGTACTATTTAAAAATAACTGCGAGTTTTTTCCCCAAAAAAATAGAATAGAAAACCGGACCTCACAGACTGTGCCACTCCATTTAAGAATCATGAATCTTTCACTTCTTTACTAAAATAGGGTTCTTTTACCTACGTCCATATACCACGAACGGTTGACGGTGGGTCATGGTTTCAACACAAATACGTCTATTTTTGAATCTTCGTGTGTGATTTGTATAATTACTTTTCTAACTTTAGTCAAAGGTATGTAAATGTTGGAAGAATTAGTACTGGTAGGATCGAGCCCTATGGTCCTGTCGCCCACTTTGCAAAAAAAAATAATCAGGTATTTAGGTGAAAAGTAACATAGAGATTACCTATGTAGGTAGGTACTTGTGTTTACATACCCAAAATGTCATGTGTGGTGGTTGAAAGATTATGGTCACTCTGACCAGCACGCTCCTGCGCTAACGATTTAAATACCAAAAAAAAATAATAGAAAAGATTACGAACATACTGAGTGCATTTGTAATTTCATTCAAGTGAATTAAATAGTAAAACTGTCAGCCGTAATAGCAATCGTAATCATAATAGATTGAAATTCAGATAGGATTATATAACCTTATGCAGTCGCATTCAAAAGTGCTTATAAATATTGCACACTTGTTTTTATGAATGATATAATAGTCAAATAATGACTCTGCTGTACCGCATATATGCCTCATTTTCCAAGAGACATTGTACTGCCATTATTCTAATCTCCTTTTTGCAGTCTACAGCTGTTGCACTTTACCAGCGCATAAGTGCATTTTTAGTGCTATTGATAGCCGTACAAAAATGTGACCTTCATGGCACTGATGACTAATTTAATCTATTTATTTATTTTATGCTCTTAGCCAGGTATGCAAATTAGCATTATTATTACGATTTTGAAATGGTGCATATGCAGTACAGTGTCATCTTCATGTATATACGTACAACATGCTTCAAATAGATTATACATAGTATCAGCCCTCCCACAATTCTCTGATGCTCTGCTCTGCGGTGACACTAATAATTGGCATTGTATTGTTGTATGCATATAGGTAATGTATACATACTTGCGTAGGTAGGTAGGCGGATAATTAGTTTATCCTTTCGAGAGTATGGAGGGTGTAAGGACGTACGCGTAATAATAATGACGGTGAGCTATTAACGAAGCCAGCCGGTGAAGAAGACATTAAGTATTTAAATAATTGAATGGTATTAAGTCATACAAAGGTGAAGCCGCTGCTGATAGTTGTACTGTGTTTACAACTTTAACATTTATTTAAAATTATCAGTGTGCCCGTGAACATCATCTAGGCGAATATTTATAGAAAAGTCAGCTGGAAATACGTAGGACGGCTGTGCTACACAGCTTCAAAAAGTACGTACGGACTTCTCTTATCCGGTCGTGTGAGAGTCAAAGTATCCTAGTAAGTACCTGGAAAGTAGGTATTTGCACAAGAAAAAGGCAAACAATGCTTTAAGTTAGGTATGTAGTCCATAAAACAAAATATTTTTAGCAGTTTGATGAGGCAATTAAACGGGAAACAAAGGATTTCTAAAATCTTTTAAGGAAATAATTAAAAAGCTATACTGGCATTTCATCTTTGGGTTTGCCTTTTCTTTCCGTACTGCATATTCTTAATTAAGTGCCATTACTTTCGATATTATTAGCTGTGAAACCACTTCTATCTTGCTTTAACTTGACCCTAGGAGGTCATCCTATGAATTAAAAACAAATATTTGGGTTCACACACGCGTCTGAAATAGTTTTCCCCTCTCATTGTGCTTTTCCAATTTTGTTCGTTTCCAATCCAGTATTGACATTTATTTTTGTGAACCTTGTAGCCAGTTCACAATATTAATGTCTGGAAATGTTGTGGATGAGCGACTGTAACAAAATATTTGAGCTGGTTAATATCCCCTGCAGAAATGTTTTCCTGTGTGACCCTACACTTGCAGAACCAAACCAACAACGATGCGATGGGGGCTTGAATGAAATCAACTACATACTGTCATCGCTATAGTTATATTGAATGACACTCGTTCCTTTATCGCGAAGATAGGCAAACGTAGTAATAAGCAACTTATTATACAACTCTATCTGATCGTGGTCGTGCGCCGACTTTAATTTGAATACTTGTTTTCTATCAAATTAGTTCCATCGAGCATACCTTGCCAATAATCGACTCTACAAAATAAAAATATATAATAATTATTTGGTCAACGATCTACTTCGTCATCATATGACAGCTACATCAGTCAAATAACTATCTCTCATTCACAGGAAATACGATTCCTGACTTTATTGCAAAATGAAGCTCGTGTAAAGCAAATTATTCTGATATATTTCCAACTGCTAGTTGACAGTCAAGGAGACCACCTTTGGTAGTTCATTTATTTTAAAAAACTGGTGCGTCCGTTAAAAGCATACAAAACTGTTATTAAATAAGTGTCCATGTTTACTTTATATCTACAAAATTCTAAACCTTTGAAAGATCCGACTTAAGCTTTGTCAAAAATAATGAAAGCAAAGCCTCATTAATTATAAGAATTTTCGTTGAATAGTCATATTTTTGTAGGAACATTTTGAAAAAGGACATTATACTCCCCGTTTAATACTCACAATAAAATGTCACATTACATACGTGTAGAAGCACTTGCTTTATACAGGGATTTTAGAAAATAAACGATCGTCGATACTTGAGTCTTTAAAAAGCTTTAGAAATATATGCAATTGTGCAGCACTAATTGTAAGTATACAGAACTGCACTGTGTGAAGGTCAAAGACATGCATAGTTCATAATACTACTAAATGCACGTTTTAACCCTGGAATGTTCATCTGCATGCATATTATAATAGCATGCGTACATAATTTGAAATTTTGAAAGCACCGTTGTGATTTGTTTAGTTTTTATTTGTTATTATTATATACCTACCACCGCACCCATGTAACTGATTATTTTCAATTTGTGATATATGTACATTCGAATTGGAACTAGTGTTGAAATTATAAAGATCCGGAACAATAGAATTGGTTCTGGCAGTTTCTATATTTTGGCTTGTACTTGGTGACCTAGGTATAAATACCGCAATTGACACAATTTCAAAACAGTCGGATTTCAAAGATAGCCCGACTAAAGAAAGTAAAGCCTTTTTTATTTTCTCTCAAACCCCGAAGTGTGTATTGTAGTTTATTTCCCTACAAGGCATCGTAAAGAAGTGTATGTACTTACATAGGTACATGCACCTTGGATTTAACTAGATTGGTACAGAATCAACAGGTACACAACTGTATAAGTAATTTGGATACAATTAAATCTAATTGCGTTCATCTAGACCACACAAGTGCATTTACGCAGCACTTAGCAAATCATCAGCTGTCATCTTGTTACAGAGCTAAACTCTATATGTATATATATGTCTATACTACGAAAATATAACTAGCTTGAATTTGTTCATCTTGGACATTTGGTCAATTGATTTACTTTATTTCATTCAATTGTTGTTAAATTGTTAAAAGAACCATTGTAACTAATTTTTTGTTTGATTTATACAATAAACAAAATTAATTCCCGTCGAAAGTTCGGGAAGATTACACCCCTGCCAGGCTTGGAGGGTCTTCATTCGGAGGACAGCGTCCAACGTTTTATTTGATGAATAAAGTTTGCGTGTATATGTATGTAGCTTAACAAAAATCTACAGACTTTGTGTCACAAACAAATTGAGACTTGTATAGAAAAGTAGTGTGTGGAGCAATAATCACCAAATAGCTGTCAAATGCCATCCCTATACAGGTGTATATTAATTTGTTGTATTGTTTTGTAGAACATAAATTCAGTCACAGACATAATGGCACACTTACTGGAAGGAGACTGGAAGAACTACACCTTTAAATTATTAAAAGCAGAAGATCTCCTTCAAGTATCTGAGTATCTCCGGACTCAATTTTATACAGATGAGCCACTTGCAAAAATTATTGCCAATTCTGACGCCAAATTTCGTGATTATGATACCTAACTGAAGGGGGCTTTGGCGGTATAGTTTGTGTTTTGTCGCCATCGATAAAGATATCGGAAAGGTACGTTCTGGCGCTTTCGGCGTCCAAAGAGTTTAACAATGTTTCTATCTACCTTACTACCTTCCGTCACCGGTGCTCAGATGGATTCCATCATTGATATTTAATATTAAAATTGCTAGGGAATAGAACATGGCACACGGCTTAATCCAATATTATAGAAATAGCTCCCTGTCCAATGTAACTAATAAACCGAAACTTTCGCTAAATAGTGTACGATCACAAGCTGCTGTCTCTCTTATGCGTATAATGAGGTGCAAATTGTAACCTGAAACGTTGCTGCCGTTGCTGGCATTTTTCCACACAAGATAGCCGAGCGTACTATTTACTTTCGGTAAAGGTGAAGCACTATATTTCAGCCTACGTGCACGTCATCTACCAATTAATTCCTACAAGCTCCTCTGTGATACTAGCAGGACCGTTATTCATGCTACGTACATAATTGTGAGTGTGAAACTGTACACGAGAAATGAATGCAACACTAGAAGGCTAATATTGATATTAATCACAATATTTATTCCTACGAATTTGCTTTCATAGTTTCCGACAACCCGCGTATCTCCTCGGTGGTTGTTTGATGAGTCACAATTAATTGTGTAACTCCCAGGGTTTATTAGACAGTAGGAGGTACAGGTAAGGATGAGGAACAACAGCCATGAATATACCTATGTATGTATGTACATGTGATTGTAATATGATCTGTATTGAGGGTGTTGGTATCGGAAAGACAGATAAAGGCGCAATTTATAAGTTATAGGTGAGTCAACTTAAGTACATCTGTCAAAATTATTTGTTGTATTCAATACAGATTGCTGGTGTCCGCATGATGGCTCGATTTAGGAAAGACGTGTGAATCATTCCAGTATTAAACTTGAATCTGCCGAGATGAAGATCACCAGTTGATTTTTTATGAAGGTATAATGAGGATGCTAACTTAAATGAAAGTTTCGGCAAGGACGAAGTTGCAGATTTCGGAATTGCATCCGTCTAAAGAGACTATCATCGTCAAGTACTTGCTTCGGAAATGTATCGACGAACGCTGTTATTCTTAAAGGACTTGGGGTTAGTTTGGGTAAAAGGTCTATTTACTAGTCCAATAATGCGGTAAATAGCGACAAACACAGTTTTCAAGAGATTAAAAGGCGACCTTTTCGAGAAGTACAAAAGTTGGATGGAGGCCTCATTCTCATTTGTCCAGCGGTTGGAGATGATGAATTCGTTTCTTTGATGACGTTAATGCTATAGTTAAGTTCATATCTACGTATATCTGCGTTCAGTAAACATTTTAGTGTGTTGTACACTTGTAAATTTTGGAAAAAAGAACAGTATCACACACAAAATTTGTATTTTAGGTACTTCTGTTTTTTCTCCATTGGCTGTGGATTACACAATAAAATAAAGATGTGTAGCTAAAATAAGCTACGTACTTCTTCCTAAACACCCTCGTCACCTTACTGTATGCGCATAAATAGTTCAATTCTTGGAGGTTGGTGATAGAAAAGCCAATTATGGCATTACAAGTCTTCATGAAACCTTAGAAATTAGAAAATTTAGTCACTTCTTCTGTAGTCAGTGTACAGGCAATAGCACGATTGCAATCAGGTCGAACTAAAACATGACGAGCCATGCGTTCATATAATAAATCGTTTGATTTCAAGTTAAACAAAGTAAAATTCAGAATAATTATTTACGAAATTACAATTCCCTATTTATAATGAAGTTCTAATAAATAAAATAACGTTGACTGCTGGAGACAGAACGAAATCATTTTATTTCACTGATATATACCTACATATATAATAATTCCTGAGTGGTACAGTGCAGCATTAACATAATTTCTAACATCCATCATAATCATGTAGTAACCCATAAATATCCAAAAAGTGAGCACTACATCTTCTTACTTTCATCATTGCATTATCACTTAAACAAGTTTTGAACATCTTCCGTTTTAAAAGATTATAAAGTGAATACTGTACAGACTAACCGTCCGTGACCTTAATATGGGGATTGCGAAAAAAATAACGAGAGAAATATAAAAATACAAAATAATAAATCAAACGGTATCTTTCCAACTCTGTCTGATATCTGCTGCTCATACTGAATTGCGATTAGCTCAATTCATAATGAGTGACGAAAGACGAGAAATAACACTTTCTTTCACAATCCCAAGTTTTCTCCCTGACTTAAAATGCATGCAGAAATATGGGATCCGAAGTCCAGGTAATTTTTCCTTTTATTAGTCCACATAATACGTACACTTAATACTTGTAGTTGATTGCGCGTCGCAGGGGCGAAGATCCGAAATCAACTCTTATTTTAAGTCTTAATTAATAGACAGTTTTTAGTATAGAAACTACAGAATAAGTCAGTCATTTCTTTGCTGTGCAAGTATTGCGTCACTGTGTTTATAATTTCATCATCATCACACCACCTCATCGGAATGCACACCGGAGAAAAGAGAAATAACCAAATGTGTACCATGTAGCAAAAGTGTAAAACTTCTTGTGCAGGAAATTAAAATAAACAATAACAGAACTGTTCACAAGCCATCACAATTTATAAAAACTGCACTAATTATAGATTTTTGGACTTCAGGTACCATTAAAACGTTAACATACACCTTACTTTCCTGGTTAATCGAACTTGAAAATCAGGCGCCGTCTTTGTATATTAAACAAATTGATTTAGTTGCAAAATTTGTTTGGAAGCTGAAGCTTACAATTTCCTATAAAGGACTAGCAACATCATAATTTTATTGCCTCCAAAATACCAGAATCCAGAAACATTTCATGGCGATTGAGAATCAAAATATCTTCAAATGTTTATGCAAGTGTTTTGAGCGTTATTTCATATTATTCGTTCATTTTCGGCATGCGAGGTCAAAAATGGAAAAAAGGCACAATGGCAAAATAAACATTTTGAAAACACAGGAAATTCCATTGCCCTGACCATTGAATTGCCACTTTTACCGAGAAAAGACACATTAATACTTGTGTGGAGACAGCACTAAAATATCCACTGGCTACTGACTGACAGAGGCAAGTTCTAGTGAGGAAAACAGGGAAATAACTTTTTGATGGGTGTCTGGTATAGATTTCTAATAGATATTCAATTGATTTTGCGAGAGAATCTATTGGACACCTATTTGAAAGGAACATATTGGAAACCAACTGGAAAAGCATGAACAACATGTAAAAGGACATTTGGCCACCAGGAAACACACAGTCGTGAAGGCAAAACGTCAGTACTCAAAATATCGCCTTGGACGAAATGCTGAAGTTCAAAAACATACTCATTTTTTAATTCACATTGGTTTTGTGATCATGCGATCATGTAAAAAAAAAAGACTAAAAGCATCACTACCTTACATTGCAAATAATTTAAACAATATTAATTCAGAAAACAATCATTCTTATTGTTTATGAGCTTTAAGAAAGCATGGTAGAACCAAACCATTGCTTTGTGATTGTGACAGATTTGAGAAGAGTTTAGGTTAAATAGTCTTAGGTCAAGTTCACATAATAGCGACACTGCACTGGCTCCATAACTAAAGAATGATTTTGTAACCGATGGATTGCTTTTAGTGACGCTGTCACTATTTTTACAAATCCTAGAAAGTCTTAACTTTAATGGCAATGAAAGGTATGTCCAGTAATTTTTCATCAACGATCCTCCTTGCTGGGAAGTCTAAACTCTCAGTATGAGCTTTGTAAACAGTAAATATTCCCAAGGCGCAAAATTCCCACTTTTTCATAATTTATACGGGAAGTTGAAGGGAATGTATTGGCAATTCCAGGAATTGATGTAGGTATGTATTTTTTAGCAAATACGCACCTGTTTCAAATTACCACATTTAGCGCTTTGCTCTAATTTTGCACCCAAACAGAGCTTAAAATTTCAATTATGTCAACATTTCTGTACGTATTAGGATTGGGATTGCTTAAATGTAGAAGATAAAGACTTCGTCGTTTTGATTCCCAATTGCACGGAAGATTGAAAGTCCCCTTTCCGAATAATTTGACGATATTTTCGTAAAATTCCTCATTTTACGGTGTGTCTCTCAACCGGTTGCACATGGGAAGCATTGGCAGTTGCAATCATCCGGAGCATTAGCTATGGTTTCCCCACTGGAATATTCCATTTTCAGGGTTATAACTGAACTGTCTGAGCTCAGTGCTGGCTTGTAGGTTGAAAACGCTTGGATAGCAAAAAGTGTGTATAATTAAAATTTCATACTTTAAAACTTTGTAAATATTACTATATGTAGTAATGTGTATATGCATCCCCGTAGGTTATTGGGACCAGGTTGTGTGCCGTACAAATAATACAACGCATTATGTTAAGTACCTATGTATAGCTCAAAATTTAATCCAGTACCAACCAAGTCGGAAAAACATATACTAGAAAATCCAATACCGAAAGGCAAACAAGTTTTAAACAATTAAGCAACAACATTAATTGCTTCTCAGCTTCTACTGTATACGAACATTTAAGACAACGACAACTAGAAAGTTTCGTTTAGAAAATGTTGAACGGTAGTTTAAACTGGGGGACGTTTTGTCCGGGCGTTATTTTAGAACGGCCAAATGTCCATCGGGTGTTTAGGCTTGCGACGTTGCGTTGTTGTACACCTAACTGCATTTTGGTTCTGTGGTGCTCCTGTCGGGACATTTGGTGATTTGGTCGGCCGTGTTAGTTTCAGCTAGTTTGATCTCTAGATATTTAATAGTACAAATAATGCATGAATATGAATTACCGAATTCCGTAAATATTTCAGACTGAACTACATACAGTTAAAGTGCTAGCACAAAAAATAACGTAAAACACAACTCCTTTTTCGACTGACTCATCTGTCGATCCACCTTGGATTTCAAAAACCCCTATAAATTGCCATTTTTACATCCCCTTTCCATTCGTCTTAGAGCCTCGAGCTTTTGTTTTGTACTTGACATAAGAATTTCCGCTTGTTTATCGATTTAATTGGTCGATGTACATAAGTACAAGAGTTGAAAATACCAAAATTACAAAGACAGATGAACATTTTCAACCCAATGCCTGCTCCTGCAGTTGCTGCCCTTAAGTCCTTAAATTCCGGACTTCATTATTTAATTGTTCAGCACCGATTTAAATTATTCTGAAATCTCATATTAAAAGTTTAGAGTAACTTTTTAAGTAAGAAATGAGTCATGTTTTATCTTCCTGTCACTTTTTAACTTCACATTGTAAAAGGAAAACGAACAAGCAATTTATTTAAAAAATATATTTCTGGCCTCACCCACCTACACCTATGTAATTAAAATGGGAGCCCACCTTTCTTTTCCCGTACATACTTACAGCGAAGTAGGTTACAAAGTAGGACTTCTTTACTTCTGGAAAGTATTTAAACGGGGCAACTCAGCTGTTGACAGTTTGTAGTACGGTAAAAACTAAAATGGGATCATTCAACTGAGACAGAGCCCTATACTGGACATATTTCCTATAATAATAGCATACCGCATTCTTTTTCCTCCTGCTGCTGCTGGTCTGATAATGCTGTCCCACTACTATGTGGCCGTCAAATAAAAAAAAAGCTTTTCCATACCAGATTAGTCATCCATATGGTGCTGCCCTTGGAATTGTAATGTCCACCACTCAAGAGTCAAGATATGTAGGTAGTTCGTAGTCAACTAATTTGTTCCACTATGAAAGAACTAGCAATTATATAATTACATAATAATTACAACTAATCGTCATCAAAGTTCTATTCCACTACTGCACTGCACTACTGGCCCTAACTAGTCACTCAGAGAGTCACATCTATAATTATACTACAACTAAACCCCTGTGCGAGGCATCAAACGTCATCCCATCACTTAAGAAGCAAAATGAGGCATCATCAATGCTTTTTTATGGCATACACCTCGTTTTGCTTCTTAAGCTCAGTCTTTCAGTGTAAGTTCAACTGAGGAATGACATGATACATGTTTATCTTCGTCTTCGTACTTCGTAGTATTATCATAGTACATATTTAAAATGGTTTATAATCTTATCAGTATTTTTGAAAAATTGAAAATTGACGAATCGACGACCAAACACGAGCAGCATAACATTATAGAAGTTTACATGCATACTATAAAGGTTTGATTTGATGATAAAATACTATCGCTGTCATTTGTTATTAATACCGTGTTAATCCCTGTAAATTACTCATATTTTGGATTTCCCAGTACTGTATAAAAAACGCTTGGTGAAAAACCATGCAGATTTTTTCAATTTTTGGTAGCTTTTGTGTAACGAAAATTGTAGTATTGAATGGCTACAAAATTAGACTCGGCACCTACTTATTTGACATGGAATAAAATAGACTGTAGTTAAAGTTAACGCTACTAGTTTACAAGAAGACAAAAAAAGTAAAAACATAACATGTACGGCAGCCCAGACAGACAGACATAAAAGGAAAAGAAAAACTTAAATGAATGGTGGTAACTGGTGAGGTGACGTTAATAAACAAGGAGATAGATGATAACAACATAAAATCATCGCTGAGGAATTTTCGACGGCATCAATAGTATCAGTTGGGTCGACAGTAATAAACAGTACAGTACCAGTACCAGTGCAGACAGAGGGAGCCTTGCAAGTATGAAATCATTCCATGAGCTTTGAAAAGAGGCAATTTTAATTAATTCAGTAATCGAAACATTTGTAAAGGATTTAAAAGCAGGTGTGTGTCATCCTTTTTAAAAGGTAGATCATGATATTAATGGAAATGGGATGCTCACACCTTTTGAAGAAAAAAAATATTTCTGTAACGTCAGAAATGACGGGGCCCAAGACAGAACTTCCCGGTGATGCATACATGGAAGTATTTAATGCACACTCACTACAGTGACTACAGAGCCGCTATAGACGATAAATATAGCTATAAGGAAATATGTGTGGTTGATTATTATTGTTAAAGTTTTGGATTTTTGACTTCTGCGCATTCTGTCCTTTCCCTTTGCTTACGTTTACGTTGTTAGAATTAGAATGATCCCAAAAGGCCGAGTAACTACAAAAACTACACTTTTTTTTAATACAACTACAACCACATACGATACTCCAGGCTCAAAATTTTTCGTACCAGTTGCCATTACCATACCACTAACTAACCCATTCTGACTATACTACTTTGCCTGGGTTCTCTCTGTCAGGCAGTGTTTCTGTGAAATTCAGAAATTCATTCCTCTACTACATAAATAAATGTTGAGCAGTAAAACATAGGTACTACATAGTGTACTTGTACTGCGTATAACCTTAACCTGACTACCAAGGATCCTTTCAATTATGATGTGATGGAAATGGTTTCGATATGTACATAGGTACAAATCTAGCATGGTAGGATGTTTTTTTCCAAAAGCAATTCGTTTTGCCCATGGAGGTAATGTTGTTTACATTTGCGAAACTTTCAAATCAAGTTTTGTAGTTTTCAATAACAATAACGTTCAAATAGGCGGCGGACTGACATTAACCGGAGTGTCAGATAATCCGGAAATGCCATCGTGGCTATTCTTTTATTCCCGGAGCCCGCTTTCCTCTGAACCCTCCAGTCCGCCGCTGATTAAAATCAAGTTTTGCCTTTTTCAAAAACGATAATGCTGTGCTTTACATTTCCTAAAAGCGATGGTTTAGAATGATCAAAACGTTTTCGAATGATTTGTAGCTGTAGTTTTGACTGTCTCTATAAAATGTCAAAATCAAGCTTTGCCCGTTTATAAAACGTTTAAATCAAGTTTTGCCTTTATTTGAGGCAAATCAAGATTTGCCCTCTGTTCAAATCAAGATTTGCCCTCTGTTCAAATCAAGATTTACCCTTTGTAACTCAAGATGTACCCTTTGTAAATCCAGATTTGCCCTTTGTTGAAATCAAGTTTTGCCTTTATGCAAAGTGTGCAAATCAAGTGAAGCATTTTCCCAAGAAAACAATAATTAAGT
>JAQFZC010005820.1:0-13492 GCA_034695205.1 Dicyrtoma fusca
GTCTTTTCAAAAAGATGCAAAATGTCCTATTTACACGTTTTTGAAAAGGTAGGGAAGTACATACATTTGAATTGTTTTGAAAGGGTGCAAAATGTGCTATTTGTTTACATATGTAGATGCTTTCAACAATAGGCAGAATGTCTTATAGGTACATATTTTCATACTTTTAAAACGGGTAAATTGTACTATTTAAACGTTTTTGAAAAGGTGGTAAATTTTTAGTTTACATGCTTTTTAAAAGTGGGAAAATGTCCTAAATAATGTTCATGTTGCTTCAAAAATGCAAAATGTTGAATATTTGTCTAGAGTGCATCGTAAGCTTTGAATGTGCGACATTATTACGGATAATCTTATATAGATTTGAGGATAATCGTCAAGATCATGGTTTTAATAAAAGGGTTTTAATTAAAGGGTTTTAATAAAATAATTCGAGTAACAACCAAAGCTGCCATGTAATTTTTAACTCACTACAATGTATCCATGCATTTTATTATCAATTAGTTGACAGTTCATCCATTAGAAAAAAATTATTGTGATTATGAACGTTGTGGTTCTACGTTCTGTCCCGAGTTGTACTTTGAATGAGTCATGGAGGAAATCTACGATTGGAAATTACAGCACAAGTACAAGTAAGAAAATTAGCAATGCACAAGTACAGCCGACGGAATGATGATTATGATTATGATGACATTTTAAAGGAAGCATCCTGCAGCGTCATTACTTTATTGTTATTATTTGTCCACTGCTCATGTTTCCCAAGAAAGAGGGAGATTTATGTAGTTGGCGAGAGTGCAGTAACTGGATAGTATCAGTAATTACATGGCGGAATCATTAAGTGAACAATAAAAAAAAAACTGCTTTGTGCATCAGAATCCAATGAGAAGTGGAGAGAAGGAAAGGCAGTAGCAGGTCCATCACTCATTACTTGTCAAGTCTACACACATCAAGCCAAGTAAGTCAAAACAAGCCCAGACTTCGTACTTGTAATTACTGTAAATGGCAATTTTATTTATTATTTAATATTTTACAAATAATAATGTTATTGTTATTTACGTAATATCAGTAAAAGGACTTTGTTCGTACAGACATAAAACTATACCACTGGATGTGTACTCCATCAAAATATAGCGCTGCTTAGGAAGCAAAGTGTATGAGGGGTATCCATGCAGACTCAAGGAGAGCACATTTTCCTAACACGTTCATAAAAGCAACACTGCACTGTAGTATTGCGTAAAAGCTAATCTGTTCACTTTTTAAAACCACGCAAAACTTTGATGTACACTTTTTTGAAACATGCAAAACCTCGATTTAGACTTTTTTGAAAGATGCAAAACTTCGATTCACATTTTTTTAAATCTGCAAAAAATACAGTTTTTTGAAACATGCAAAGTCGCTGCAAAGTTTTAAACTTTTTAAACAAAACTTGGATTTACATTTTTTGGAACATGCAAAAACTCAATTTACGTTTTTCTGAAACATGCAAAGCCTTGATTTAAACTTTTTTTAAAGATGCAAAACCTCAATTTACACTTTTTGAAACGTGCAAAACTCAATTTGCACTTTTTTGAAACACGCAAAATCTTGATTTAAAATTTTTTAAAAGACACAAAATCTGGATTTACACTTTTTGAAAACCTGTGAAAGACGCATTGTATTTACATGCTCGAAAAAGGGGAAAATGCCGGGTCTCTTTCAGATTCTCTAGAAACCCGTCCTTTTGACTCTTAATAAGCGATATGAGCAATAAATAATATTTTATGCGTACATGTTTGCACTTACAGCTAATAGCTTGGAGCTAATGGCGAAGCAATTTGATTAAAACTAATGTTGTTCTCTCTTTGTGAATGAAAACCATGATCATGATCATGATCATGGAAAATGGAAGCGTTCCAATGCAATGTCCATGCCCTTTGAAATTAAAATACTAGAGTGAGCCCAAGGCCGCAGTTACTGGCTTCTACGGACACACCACCACATCCACACACAAAACAAACCATTATCCCAACCGAACCAAACCACTTTAAACTAACCAGTACACTCTGTAGTCGCATAACAGTACTACCTAATTAATTAATCCATTGCAAATTAGCAGGGGAAGTACATGTCGTGTGCTACAATTCCCGTTCGTTATGTCATTTTAGAATAATTCAAATAATTCCATTTCATTGAAAACAATAACAATAACTTACAACCATAATCACACTGGATTACACATTTGTGGGCAGGTAAATCCTTTATGGTCTTTGACTTTGGTTTGTTGAATTACAGATTATTGTAAAAATTGTAGATTTCACACCTTCCAAGACGCTCCTTGGTCACAATTATTACGATTAGTTGCATTCATTTCATCATCTATGGATTTGATTAAGGATCAGAATACAATTACATTATTTTGCCACCAAGGACGCTATGTATATCAGTGTGGCAGGTAATTCTTCACGTCAGCAGTTCTGAATCTGGATAGTGGATAGCCATGTAAAAGGATTACTGATGTACAGGCATCTTGTTATTGTATTTAGGCGGTGTGTGTGTCTTTCCCTGAAATTGCTGTCTTGAAAAACTTGAGCCAAAAATTTGGATTTGCGAATATCTGTCATCCGTAGGTACCCTGTGTATTCTGTACTGGCAACTCAGCATTTTTCTTATGAATATAAAAAAAACAAAAGGTTGGTGCTGTCGTGCTGGAGGCTAGCAGTAGCAACGGATGCTCTGTGCTAAACCAACCTGCTAGCGGTATTTTGTCGTGGTAATAGTTTGTGGTAAAAACAAAGCATTAAAAGCAAAAAGTATCATGTAAATGTAATGATGCTGCGAATATGATAGGTATTATGCTTTATATAACTTTGCAAGGCTTCTGGCGTTATACTGAAGACGCAAAATGGCTGTTTTTCAAAAAAGACTATAGAGCGATATATGTTTTGTAACTTCCTGTCAAAGACGTACCTATCTAAGGCATACTTTGCATTGCTGCAAAACCATGTAGATATTATGTAATGCACATTTTAAAACTTGGAAAATAGGGCATTTTTTACAGTTTAATGCAATTTTTGCTGGTCGAACCAAAAATTATAAAACTGTCCTGTGACTTGGAAGTTGAAAGTATAAAAAGCATTAGAGGCACACATTTGCGTAAAATTTGGGATAATAAAGGAATGAAGACACGCACTTTGGCTTCTTCAGTAAAAAGGAAAATGCGAGCAATATAATCTGTTAGCCATTATTTGACTGTTTTACGTACGCTGCTGCTTTGGCTTGACTTGACTAAATTGGCAGTTGGCAGATGGTTGGCGTCCGTTGTGGTTGCTCTGGGATTTTGGCATGGTAGTGATGGGAGACGGGATTGGCATAAATTATAAATAATAAAGGTGGATGGGATGGGAAATTGTGCGGACATGAAATAATGAGATCAAGAGGACTCCATCTCCATGGTCATTTGAGACACAACAGAGAGCAAAAGTACCTCGACAGACACACACACACACAAGTCCCCTCTTCATTTCACGCTACGAGCACAGACACATTCGTATTCATTTCATCAGAGAAACAGAGCAGGCGAATCCAAATCCACACAACACACACGGGGCAGAGACAAAGACCAAAGAGACGTCAGGTAAACTTGGGGAATGGATAGATGGGAGAAGTAGAATAGAAAGAAGCGCTTTTGGGACACCACTTTGTCTATTTACTATTTAGTCCCTGTCTCTGTACACATCCTCTATTATATGTAGCTGGGGGCCTTCCATATATTATGCGCAGCTATTTTCCGCTAGTGCGTCTCTTCTTTATTGACTAAATTTAGTAAATATTGGCCTACAGGGTTTATCGCCACAGTATTATGTCCAACTATTTGGAGACGGACACGAGCGAGTGTTTCAGATAGGAACTAGGTAGGTACAATAATTTGTAGTAATACATGTAGAGAGTATTAACAAAATAGAGTTGACACTACTGCAATGTCCTACAGTGAGGATGGTCTCAGGATGAGTATCAGATCTTTTTTTTTTATTAACAACACTTTATGTTTGTGCAAAATATTACAAGAGTTAACTGCCAGGTGTACATGAGAATCCAAATTATGCGTGCAGATTTATGCTGATTTCTTTACTGCAGTCGTCGTCACGATGGGTTTACGTTGTCGAACGACTTTGAATTTTGCATTTACGCATTTCCAAGTAAGGTAAAATACGATAGGTTCCTATTTACGTTTTGAGAAAAGGCAGAAAACTTGTTAGGTGTTTGTACAAATGCTTGGAAAGAAATGATCAAATATAAAGTTTAACTCCACTAATGGAAAATACTTGTTATATATATGTACATGGGTATGTAGCCTCTCACTCAAACGAAGGACAAACGTTTTAATCATACTTTTACAACAGGCAAAACTTGCTATGCAACCTTTTTTAAAAAGGTGTAAAACGTTGTATTTGCAACATTGTTGTTTTCAAAAGGCGAAAGATTAAGGTATTATTTCACCTTTTCTAATAGCAAAACCTTTAAGGTACACGTTTTAAAAGGGAAAACCCTGTATTTACAAGTCTTAAAAAGAAATTGTATTTAAACAAACGTTCAATAGGCAAACCTTGGTAGGTATGTAATCTTTTGAAAAAGAAAACTTATTCACACGCTTTCAACCGGAGAAGCTTGGTCTGTGTTCTTTCAATTAAGGCCAAAAAATAACATTTACGCATCCTAATACCGTAGGATCGTCATAGCTTACTTGCTAAAAGGATGCAAAATACCCAAACTGACATCTTTCCCAACCGACAACGCTTCCCATGACATAACAATGGAAAGGCCCCAGGGCCAGGACTACAGAGTTGGAGCTATAGGGTAGCATTATATTAGCATAATAGCATATGTAGGTAGCAGAGAGCTAAGCAGACGATGCCTTTGCTAGGAAAGTTTATGTTTCCATAATCCCCAAACCAGAATCTGAGTAAAAAGAAGGATACAGGCGAGTGGAGTCGCTGAGACAGGGCTTGAGGAAGACTAAAGCTCTCTGGCAGGCAAAACTTTTTAACGACCGACGAGACGAAGAAGAAGACGAAGGCGAAGAAGGACTAAAAAAGCGATATCTACGATAGAAATTGTGCCTGTGTGTGGCAGTGGCTGTTGTTGACGAAGGAACATGATCTCATAGATCGCATCATCTCAATCTTTTATTCTCAGACGACCACGACTAGGAATACACAAAAAGATTATTATGAGCCCCATTACCATACACCATCATCAGCACCAGGGCACCATTCGCCATGTCTCCACTCGCACTGCAGATTCATCAGTCATATTCCAGTGCACAAAGGACACCGAGACGAGATGTAATAGCTGTTGTTAGGTGGGATACAGGCTGTAATACAATGTCAATGTAAAGTTGTCCAATTTTAAGGGGCAGAGCAAGATACGGAATTGCATCAACACTCTCCAATAAAGGGTCACGCCATAAAGGGCATGGAATATACACACCGACCTACATGATCTTGGGCCTGTAGGATTGCACAATAAAGCATGCCTACACAATAACATTAGATGGTGTAGATTTTTATTTTTTAAAGCATGTAATACGGCTGTGGGTAATAACTAAAGTTGACAGTTTAAAAAATGTGGTAATGGTACATGTACTTCCATTTTCAAACGTTTGGACATAAAAAACAGGGTTTTTTGAAAGGTTGGAAATAAGCTATGTATCTAGAATTTAAAGAACCTTCAAATGTTATATCTACTTTTTCATGCACCCAAAAACTAGTAATTCCCATTTTTTAAAAGTCAGTATGTGCTAACTAGAGTTTTCAAAACTTCAATGTTTTCACTCAAACTTTTTCTTTTTCGACTTTTCTGAATGTCTGAAAGAAACGTGCTGTCCACGTGTATTTAAAAGGCACCAAATATCTTCGATACGTATATACGTAGAAGTAGTAGAGGTTTCAAAAAACGGGATACATAGATATGCTTAGATTTACAGAGCGTTACAAAATATGGTGTCCCCGTCAAATATTATAATATGTACTGTACAAATATATCCAAAAGCGTTCGAATACCAAAGCGAAGAAGCGATTCTACCGCAAAAAACTAGTAGGTAAGTAGTAGGTATTTCTCAGTAATATGAAAAAGTGTAAACTGTACTTTTTCCCCCTATTTGAGAGCTTGGAAGCAAAGGCAATTTCCATCTATTTCAAACAGCTCTGTCATCTGTGAAAATCCTGTTTTAACATTTTTCGCAAATTTCGCTCAACGTATCCTGTGTATGCGTGTAGCAGTGCACTGACGACTGATAGCATTTTGCATAACCCAACCCAAGACCACGCGACACATTCGACAATTGGACGTTATTATTGCTTCTTCATGATTTGAATTGAAATTGAGCAGTGAACATGGCATGAATGCTGTCCGAGGGTAAAATAAAATGCTCAGCTCTACGCAAACCTGAAAAAAAGAGTGAGTGACTGAACACGAACACTCAAAACTTGTGTCTACCTTGCCTTCAGTGTCAGTCCTTCAGCTATACTTTGTCTTCTCTATAGCCACGTATTGTCTCATCCACAATTTATTCTCAGACATTTACAGACACATTCACCTGGACTTTGACTCAACGACAATGCAATGTGCACAGCACTTATGCCTACCAGAGCCTCAGCTACAACACAATTCCAGTTCCCATTCCAATTCCAACTCTATAGCCCAGTAAATGGTAAAGCTCTCCTCACATTATGAAATAAAAATGCTATACCCATCCAATTCCTGTATCTATCTCGCCCTCCTATCATCCCATCATCAATGCATTTAGATTAGGGAAGGAAACCAAAAGGAAAAAAGGACTGAATACATAAACACATGGGTATATGTATATATACTGAAACTCTGAATAAAACGTAAGGCAAAAGAAATGGTTAGTCACTAGTCCAAGTCCTGCCGTTCCCTCTATGTATCGCAAAATAAAGAAACCCCAAACGAAAGTGTGTATGTGTGTGTGTGAGTATTGCTACAGGGTGTTTCAAAAGCCCGTTTCCACCCTGGCCCTCCTTTGACCCTCTCAAAAAATTAAAATGTGTCAAAAAAGTTGACAGTCCTCTCAAAGACACAAGTGTCCAGGCAGGGGTCCGGCCAAGAGCTCCTCAGCCAATTTTGGTGACACTGCGACCCGGGTGAATGGGGAAAAGGCCCAGGAGAAGCTACTGGGACGACTGGGAATTTGCGTATTAATCTTGTGGGGGGTTTTTGAGGGGGATAATTGGGTTGAAAGTGGATTCTGTGGGTGGGGCTGGACGTGGGGGTTCATTAGGATGGGATTGCTACTCAAATGATGGAATTCGGACGGCGGAGTCCGGAGTTTTGTGGGAATTCACAAAATAGAGAGGTTCATGGGTGAGTTGAGTTTTTGAGACGCTGTCTGTCTGTGTCGGCCGTGTGCAATGCATTGCATTGGGAAATGGTTCTGGTGGAGAATAGTAGACCAGCCAGGGAATGGAATGGATGCTCTGTGCGAGAGAGAGACGGACGAGCGAGCGAGACGAGAAGGGTTTCAACTGAAAAGATAAAAATGGCTATAGCTATAGCTATAGGGAGACTATATAGCTATAGGCCGTAGCTATAGAGGATGATTCTGTAATGTTCTTATTTGGCATGTTCTATCCTTGCGAGTGCACTCCCTTCCCTTCCCTTCTTCTTTTCCTTCTCTTCTCTCTTCTCTCTTCTCTCTCTCTTCTCTCTCTCTTCTCTCTCAGCTAAACAAGCAAAAGAATTGAATAAGGTAGACGAGTGAGACACACGAGAGGAAACCAGGAGTAGAGTTGCAACTCACAGGCTCAACACACACACTACATAGAACACAGAGCCAAGCCATGGCAGAGCCTCTCTCTCTCTCCTTTACTGGGGCCACTCAAATATTATACAAAACATGTGTTCCCAGAGATGACAGGAGATGACAAAATCCAATAAGATGATGTGCATCATTTATTATCATAAATTATTAAACAATATCACGGAGTGCGTAGGTAATAAGATAATATGTAACTAAAATCTGACTTTTCCTATTAATTAATACCAGGTGTCTCTTTCTCGTATTTCTGAAAGGGTAGGGTACGTTCGGGTAATTGTGATGATGATCACAATGACCCAGAAATACCGTAAGCCGTAAATGTCATCTTTGTTTTTTCAATTTGGAGAAAGCGTCCACGATATTTTTCAGATGGTTTTGAGAAGGGAATACACGTAGTGACTTGACGACGTGTGTGTTGTTCATTACTACTTTTTGAAAATGCAAAAATATATTGGTGAATCTAAGGTGAAGATCTGTCCTAGGATTTTTTAAGGATGCAAAGGTCATATCTTGCATAGCAATAGTATTGTACCTTCAGCTATAGAGAATAACGTTTTTTTAAAAAAAACATTTTTCAAATATGGGCGATAAACGAACGTTTTTTAAAGATGTAGGTTCAAATGCTATATTTATTATGTTTTGCCATTTTTCGAATGCAACATTATAGTGTTTTATCAATTTTATGGATTTTTATAGGACTTTTCGCACGGATTCTGAATATGGTTATATAAACGTTACACTGTACAACGCATGTATACGTGTCAGAATTTGAAGGTGTCAAAGTATCCCTTTTTACCCATTAAACAACAAATTTTGATACCTCGTTTGACGCTTTAAAAATACCATGATATTACTTTTCGCTTTTAAAACTAGCCTGATATCGCGTTTTGCCCTTTAAAAATAGCACTAATTGGCATTTTGGCCCTTAAAAATATTATTATATGGCGTTTTGCTCTTTAAAACTAGCACTATTTGGCGTTTTGCCCTTTAAAAATAGTATTATATGGCGTTTTGAACTTTAAAAATATCATTATAGGGCGTTTTGCCCTTTAAAAATAGCTGTATTTGGCGTTTTGCCCTTTAAAAATAGTATTATATAGCGTTTTGCACTTTAAAAATACTAGTATATGTCGTTTTGCCCTTTAAAATAGAACTATTTGGCGTTTTGGCCTTTAAAAATAGCGTGATATCACGTTTTGGCAATTACAAATACCACCATACCACGTTTACCTTTTAAAAATACCGTAATTTCAGGTTTCACACTGTGGGGAAAGTCAGTATCGGGTTTAACGCTTTTGTGAAGCTGTAGATGTGAGGTTTTGTAGATGTGTTTTTGGGCTGCAAGGGCGTAGGAGTAGTTTGTGCGTGTGGTGTAAGATGTGTTTGTGTCCCTGTATGATTTATACAAAGACGTATATGAGTGATAGCGCTGGTTATAATAAAAATGTGTACATGTATGGTTTGCTATGCGTCCGTGTTCGCTCCGTGCTTACGCGTTGGTTCGTTGGCTGGTTGGGCTTCGCTGTTGGCAGTGGCTGCACCTCTCCTTCGTCTCCCTCCCTCCACCGTCTCTCGTCTCTCTCTCTCGTCTCTGTTATTGTGTGTGAGTGAGTGAGTGTGGATATATATATATAGCTATGCAGGAGATTATACGTGTGTTGGGAAGTAAGCACAGGCGTCGGGATGAAGTTTGAGGCTTCAGCCATCTTGCTATAAGCAAGAGTCTCTATAGATTTCTCACCACCAAATTCACAACCAAAATAAGATAATTGTCATAATTACGAGACACTCATTTATCCACCAGAAACATGGACCGGAAGCAGAAAGGCAAGTCACAGGAGAGCAATGACAGGAATACCGAGAGAAATCTGGCAGAATTATTCGGTAAGAAAAACACCCAAGCTTTTATCAATCTTTTCCCAAGAGTTTTGTCAAATTCAATCTTTGACTTTTGTCAGTTCTCCTTTTGGGGGGGTCCAGCTCCCTTTTTAATTCGGTTCGCATGTCAAGTGACCAGTATTTAATTATTATGGGTTTTTTTGGGGACCGGGCAACTCGTCAACTGTGACTCGTAGTTGATCTTGAATCTGTCTTTATGAATGACAACAAACGATGGAAGTTGAGCTTAGTATGTAGGTAGTTTTTAAAAGAGTAGTCAAGTAATCAAGATCAAGATCAGCTATTAAACTTAATTAAATATAGATCAGTGAGTCGGTCGGTGGGTCTAGTTGCTAGTAAGTTGGGTTACATAAGTCAAAGCGAAGGATGCGAAATGAGTAACGATCAATGTACCGGAGTGGGTGTTGTATGTAAGTCCTTTGTAAAATGCAGTGGTATTTGTTATTTGTTTACTTGTTTATGGTAGTTATTTTGATTTTTGATACGAGTTTTACGGAGTTAGAGTTGAAGGCTCAGTGTTCTGACCTAGGTTTAACTTTTTCTTGTTACTAAAACTGATGTCATTGCGGGTGATTAAGTCTTTGTTTGAGTCACAATGAATGGTGAATAAAAGTTTATTACAGTGTAGTACAGTAGTACTGTTGGTGTACCTACATAATGATAATAATAATAATAATACGTGCTATGATGACGTAAGCGGTAGGTATATAAATGTAATTATTTTAGTTGTCGAGTTTTGAACTTGATCGATTTTAGAATTTGACATGTCAGGATGAAAGTTGTTATTGTTGCTGCTGGATTTTTTTTTATTGTGGACACTACAGTTGACTTTTTCGAAAATTGTGCTTCGTAATATGTAAGGATTACTGACAAGTAGGGGGGACATCGGTAATCATTGATGAATGACAGTTTGACGTCGTAATGCGAGATGACCTTTCCGTGGAATTTTTATTTAGCATTAAATTATTTCAGTGATTTCTGTTTAGATCAACAGTATTTTTGTACAACTAACTGATAACATCTGTGTAATTATTGTGGAATTGTTTTAGTCATGTGTTAATCAGTTTGATTCAAGGATAACATCTTATATAGATTATTTTTAATTTTGTAGTTATCGTATCATTTATCGTGTTGTTTTGCCGTATTTTTAGCTCCTAGAGATTTTATTTTTAATCAAAATGAGCGTAGACATAAAGATCAGGGTCATGATTAAAAATTATAATTGTAGTGTTATGTATGTTTTTATTGTTGTCATTCATTGTCAATTGTAATTCGTAATTTATGTCACGCCTGGTCGTTGACCTGTAAATATGTCAATGCTAACGTTCGGTATTACATCCATACAGTATTAGTCAGGAGGTATTCGTTCGTGATTACCTGCGTTGTACGTGTTATTGTAGCAGAGTTTAGAATCAAGTCATGTACAGGTACACGTGCGTATTTTAATGATTAACTTTTTAAGTTTTATTGTTATTACTATTAATTGTGTGATTAGGTTATTTACGTTATTTAGATTAGTGTTCTTCGTTAGTGGGTTGGTAGTAGGTTTGACTATTTGTCTCTTGTAGTTTTAGGTTAATCAGGTATTTTGTCCGCATCGGATATCAGCCAATGATGGTTTTGAGTGAACTCTTCGATTTGATTTGGTTTTAGGGTTTTAAAAAAAGTGTGAAATAGTTAATCATTAAGATTTACGATGACTGTATAATAATAATTGATACAGATTGATAGACTGTAATAGGTATTAATGTGATGGTTGGGTTACGATTTGCAGTGTAATTATGATCGTAATTAAAGAATATGGAATGAGTTTGATGGACTATAATTATGATGACATAATGACATTACACTGCGTTTGTACTTAATTGAAATTACTTTTAATTTGTCTCTCTAGCTGCTCATAATCTCCTCCAGTCAAATCCCTTGGCATTACTTCAACAGCAGATGAATGTGATGGCTCAACAAGCTGGACCAGCATTTTTTAATCCAAATACAAACCCATATAATAATCCAGCAGCAACTTGGATTTATCTTGATTACATTTCAAGGATCCAAGCTGCTCAACAAATGTTACCCGGTTTAAATGACCAACAGCCACAACAGCAACAGCAGCAGCAACAACAGCAACAACAACAACAGCAGCAGGAACAACAACAACAGCAACAACAACGACGAAGTTCAAGTACATCCTCTGCGGCTGCAACCGCGGGCTCTTCGGGGATTAATTCAGCTCCCTCGTCAAGTTCATCTAGTAAGTATTTAGCACAAATTGAAAATATTATGAATTCCTTCATTCATTTAATATTAATTGAAAATTAGTGTTTAGGATCTTTCTTAACCGTTTCCTTTGAATATATAACGGGTGGGGTTTTTTTTATTGTAGTATAACATTCAGTATGTTTTATTTTTTAATGTACAGGTAGTTCTAGGTTGTATGGCCGAGATTGTCTGAATGTGAATTGTAATTTTAATCTGTCTTGATTTATATAATTACTGACAAAATATTTACCGGCATGTACTTTCCTGTGCGTTAAGTTCAGAATGTTTCTGTGTAGGTATCGTAAGACAGATAATTATAAATGAATAATTAATTATAATTCCTGGGCCTCAGCTGTTTATATTATTTGTCATTTCCATTCATGAGGTTGTTGTTTATTATTCGTTCTCGCAAGCATTCTCATTTTTTATGAGGAATGAATGAATTGAAGCCCGACGTGGCGTTATTGCTGCAGTTAAAAGTTAAAATGTTATTTTGTAGTTGAATAAATTAGGCGGTTCAGTTTAAATTTGAAATTATTTACGGCTCTCCTCAATCTCAATTCTTTTCAATTGTTATTTAAAGTGCAATTGACTTTTGTATGTATTTTACTTTAGTTTTCCCTTCCCATTTTCATGCTAGCTGTAAATAATGAACTGACCACATGTGTGCGCTGTTGTGTGGTTTTGTTTTAGGCCTCTGAGCTTTTATATTTTAATCTAGAGTTCAAATTTAGATGGTTTTTAAACTAATTATTATTATACGATACGGAAAGTGGAAAGTCTCGTTTCAATGCTGTTGTGCATGTGCGGTATATTATTTTAACAAGCTCAAAAGTACAACAATGATAATCTATCTCCCACAACGCGGTAATTAATGCTCTCTACGTTTTATATAAATCGATTGATGCGCCTAATTCTACTCAGTATAGTGGCTTTATTTGAGAAAATATAAATTGCAACTTCTGGGAAAGCCTCTTTTTTCAGAATAAATTAATTTTTAGCAACGGGAAATGCTTGTTTTCCTTCCGTTTACAAAACTAGTGGAACTTTTTAATTGAATTTTTTTGTTAGTTGGTAAATATCGGAAATTCGTGCGACATAATTCACAATGCTTGTTTCATTGTTTACATTAAAAGCACGTGGTAATAATTCAGCTAGGTAATTATCAAATTTTATAGCGAACTGTGAAAGTTACTTACTGATTCATGATTAATGATTCGATTGAGATACTGTTTGGAGAAAACTTTACCTGTAGGATTGTAGATTCGTAAATAATTCTAGTTTTTAATTCAGTTTGCAATCCGAGTTTTCAGATCCCTGTTTGTCCTAAAAACGAACTATAAGGGACTGAATTTCCACTCAGTGTAAAATATTGTACATAGGTAGGTACCTATACTATATCGGAGTAGTATATATTCATTAATAAATTACTGTATGAGCAAACTTTGTATATTTGTATATTTGTTTATTGTCTTTAAAGCATACGTGGTTACAAACATCGGGATAGATCATTAACTTAGA
>JAQFZC010005821.1:0-13491 GCA_034695205.1 Dicyrtoma fusca
TGACTGACTGACTGCGGCTGACGTCAGCACATCCCTATTTGTACCACTCACATACATTCTACTTAGCCTTTTACTGCGACTGCTACCCTTTTCCTTCGCACCGGGTCTCGTCTTGAGATTTGAGTCATAAATTGTATACAATTAGAGTTTTACTACTTTTATTCTTTTATTTATTTGTTTAGTAAGCCCTGAAAAAGTGAGCTACTTTCGTTGACAAAGCTTGTCTTATTTATTTTTTTTAGAGCCTACCTACCTACGTACCACTGCAGCTCAAGATCAACGGCCATTGTATCGGTAGGCTCCTGGCAGCCGTAAATAAAAATATTCCAATTAATTTTTGTCTTACACAGTACACACTTATCCCACTGATTTGTTTCATCAATACTGGCCCACTTACAGCCCGGCACTTCCAACTGCAACTGCCTCCAATAAATTACCTGGGTAGCTTCCTAGGAATTTTTGAAGTGGATCTTGACGTTGATTGGGGAATTATTTAATCCCACACACACCCCGCCGTTGGGCTGGTGTTCTGGTGTACAGTCATTTTTAGACACAATACTTTAGTGTCGCATTGCAATGGTTGGATTTGGTTTGGTTAAACCCGTTCATTATTTTCATTCCCCATCATTTAAACTCACAGAGGACTGAACTGATCATCTACAGCTCTGTTGTTCCATTTAGCGTAGCCACGGACAAGCACAGTACTAACACACAGTGCTTAAACACAGAGCAAGTTAAGCCAGTAGTGCAGTAAACCGAGACGGAAACCAAGCATAAGGGCCACGATGTCATGTAAAACATGACAATTTGTAATTCACTAATCTCGTCGCTTATCTGTAACATGCGTAGGTAATCTTCGAAGCTACAACAAAGATATTTGGTGGAAGTGTCTCATCCTCATAGAGACTGACAAAACTAGTTTTACAACACAACTCACTCGGTCTCGGTCTTGGGCTAATATATAGTGTATACCTATACAGCTTCACTTTCAACCCAATGTATAATCGCAAGTCCTATCGCCCTATAGATATAGGTACTTGTACTTGTTGGTAGACTAATATAGTGTAAACCTAAAGCGCAATCTAGCACTCGTGTGGTAGAAAGGAAATGAAACGACGCTTTAAACTATTCTACTGAGACATTTATATCGCTGTCCCGGTATTCCAGATTTTATTTGAACACTCAACGGGGATCCAACGGTGAATACTGATATCAACAAATACATTTAATATGAACACATCCAATTCACAAACTGACTAGTGAGGAAGAAACATAGGTAGGTAGGTGTATATACATAGCGGTATAGTAGGAAGGGTGGTGTACCATTTATTTACAACTTCTACCACCACCACCAGTACCAGTACCAGTATGTCAGTTCTTCTCATTCAGTCATTCAGATTTAAACAGTTACAGTGCAGCCATATGGAATTGAACCGACTGCGTGGTATTTATATTTACTCGAGATTCCTATTCATTTTTGCTACACACACAAGCTTGACATACGCAGCAGCATTTATAATTCATGAAATTGCGACCATTTCAAATGTGCAATGTATTCTAAATTCTGGGGCTGCAGTACTACATAATATACATAGTGGTATGTCGTATCGTGTAGACTTGGACGTATGATCAGCAGAAAACATAAGTTTTCATAATATACAATATATGTGCATTCAAAAATACTCCCACTCCCTCTCAATCCAGTTGCAACACCTTGGAACCTTTCAAATATGACGTCAATGAAGCTGCTCTTTTGAAAAATGAATACAAACCTCATCTTTTGATATTTATCAAAATCTTTAAGCCCTTATTTGTACTTTTGAAAAGCCTAATTTCTTGTTTTACACCTTTTCAAAATGTTTAAATCCTAATTTGCACTTTTGAAAAGGTTAACTTATTGTTTTACACACATTTCAAAATTTTCAAATTTTCATTTACGGTATTCTAAAACAGCTTTTCAAGCCCAGCTCGTATGATTTCATACTTGCAAGGCTCCCTTCATAAATGGGGAAGGCAATGGAAACGCATATGAGGCACCTATGTATTTAAGTACATTCTACGTAGCTAGGTAAACTTCACATGTACCTACCTCCATATAAGAATGTATAAGTACTACGAAATTTTTCGTGAAAACCATTTCCGTGCAATTTACATGCTTTTTCCACAAAAGCAAAACTTTCACTTGACAGTCACATAGGATTACATCCGTGTAATAAAATTCAAAACATCGTATCTACTGCATTGGGGAAATACAAATTTTGCACTTTTGATTTTCTTCCATGAACACAGAGCATGTACAAGGAGGCATTTACATACAAGAAAAGATAGACAGACAGGCAGACACGGAACTGCGACTAAGCAATAGCAATACATACATAGGAACAATAATAATGCCCCACGTAGCATGTGCCTAATGTAATGGACGTTATGTAATGTTGTAGGGAAGGGAGGAATGAGATGAGATGGGGACGACAAGTTGGGAAAGAGGCAGAAAAAGCCTGGAAAAAGGAAGACGAGGAAGATGTTTGTAAAGGCACCCTAGGGTCACTTAAAATCTCTTCTATTTCCACTCTTGTCCTTTCACACAAATATATCCATGTAGGTATTCTTAGCCAGCCAGACAGCAGCCCCACTCATAGCAGTACAAAATCGTCGAATCTACAATCTACGCCTCCTATCTGTACACACTAGTCATCCATGCTCCTCTCACACGCCCCGTCAATGTTTTTATCCTACGGTATCTCCGTCTGTAGAGCCACATATATATACATACGAGCAGTCTATAAAAACTATACAAAATGATCTTAGCTCACCTTCCCCTAGCTTAGCCCTAGCCCCGACAGTAGTCTAGCACACGTACTAGTAAATAATATTATGTTAGATGTACTTTGGACAAGAATAATCTGATTGCATCAAATGCACCATATAAATCTACACACTTGCCTCATAATGCACATCTATCCATCCATCCATCCTCCTCGTACCACCACAAATCCCGTCAGTCCGTCACACTATACTCTCTTCGGCTTTTTCCCTTCGTCTTGGCAGAAAGTTCTACCACAATAATGGAAACAACATAAAGAAATGCATTCGGATCTTCGGATACGGCCGCTTCCCCATCAAAATACCCATGTGCTTTCGATTTCTGAAATTGCACCCTCTCTCTCTCTCTCTCTCTCTCGTATCATATTATCGTGGAGCTTAATGCAATTTACTTAGGTAGCTACGGCTACAAGAAAAAAAAAGGAAAAGCCAACCGACTGTCGAGATCTCACACATAACACACACACAGAGCACAAGGAACTTTCTCTATCTCACTTTTCGATCTCAGCCTGGATGTCAGCCTTCCATGGGTACACACTAAAAGTTTATCTTTCCACCCCAAGAGACTTAAACACATGCTTCAATAGGAATTTAATCCCAGAAAAATACAAAAATATAAGGCAAAATCTAAAATAGGTAGCTAGGTAACTAAAAGTAAGTGCTTATGTGCTAATATATACTTCCCAAGACAGTTACTCAGCCAGCCATCGAGCCAGCTCGCCCGTAGGCCAAACATAGAAATAGAGTTTTGAATTCTGAGCATATTAAGTACACACGTCGCTTGAGTGTAAACTGTGCATGTCAAAATATTAATGGCAGACCAGCAATTTTTGAAACCATCATATATTTTATGTGGCAGCGGCGGCGGCGGCAGTTTTTTGTTGATAGTTTGTACATCTCCGATATAATATATTATACTGTAGATTATAGTGCAGATGTAAATTGGAAAAAAATATGAATTTGTTGTGGAGCAGTTGCAGGCCATTTTTTGTCCCAGCAATAACCAAAACCAAACCCAAAAGCCTGCTTGGAAATAAATCCGAAAAATGTTGATCTTATAACTCCAACAGTAATTCTGTTCCGGATCGCACAGACACAAAACATACACAGAGCTAGAAAGAGTGACACATACGGCACATCTCAAGTGTAAAAACTGAATTTATTTATTTATGCAGCAACCCTGACAGACACATGATTAAGATGCAGACCATATCAACCATGCCATTTATTAGTGTACTTTATCTCAACTTACTTCTGAGCATAGTTCATACAGAGATTCCAAGACTAAAATAAAAATTTTGAGGATGATTTTTACACCAGGAACATACTGTGGGAGATGTTGGGACAGGAAATCCTTGTCACAATGATTTTCAACAGTAATTTACATTTCAAAATGGATAGAGAGATTCATTGGGGATAAAAATGTAAAATAAATTATGGACCATCTCTGGGAGGTGTCAGTTGCTCAGTTTCAGCTCATTTTGACTCAATTTCCAAAATACTGGGAATTCTTGAAACATAAAATAAATACTATTTGCATGTCGACAAGACAAATGTATGGGGGCAAGCATCAACGTAGCGTAGGCTGGCTAATCATCATTTACAGATCGAGTCTACAAATTTTCAAATTTATGCGATGGTTCAAGGGGCAGTTGTTACGTTTAAAAGTGGACTAATTCGAATTTCTAGGAAGTACACATCAGATTTATGTTTTTCAAAGTTCAAAAAGAATGTGTAAAAATGCAATTTTTGTATCAAGAAGGTTGTTGAAACCGTCTCTACATATGCCGTCTGATTTTGGTATATAAATAAATAAATGCTTTTTGAAACGGCAATAGTAGCCTTATTAAGGCTAGCTTTTTAAGCTTCAAAGAAATACGATCGAGAATTGCACTACTACATACAACCTAGGTATGCACCTCTACGTAGGTAGGTACCTAGTTATTAAATAAAATTCAAACAGCACGTTTGGCGTTACTGCTTCTCCTTTAAATTGTGCAAAACAGCCTTCAACGTTGAAACTACGGCATATTTCAAGTATATTTACGTAGGTTGGTAGGTACTTTGTACTGGTTGACTGGCAACACCTGTTAAACCTAGAGATACGATACGTGCTAAGAAAGTTAGCAGCACGTTCTACTAATGTAGTACAGATAAACCTAGGTAGGTACTTCTGTACGTCTTCACTCGGAATTCTGCACACTCATTCCATTTTTCCCAGAGCACCTAAGTTGAAAGCCCAGAGGGAACCAACTGAAGGATGCAAACCAGAAAGTTAATACTAGACGGCCTAGTCTCTCTCTCTCATTTTACTACATACTTTCCTCGGCAGAACAGTGTGTTCTAAAACTCGAATGTGGTTACAGATATAACAAGAAACTGCCTGCTATACAATCACATACAAACTTTTGCTAAAGAACAATGCTGGAGATAGAGCTAACTGGACCTTAAAGCAAGCAAGGCCAAAAGACTATCGATAAGGTCGAGCCGAGACTGAGACTGAGATTACGGCACTGAATTGAACGCTTGAAAGAATTTTCCACTCCGTACCTAATAATCCACCTACTTACTTTCCTACCTACTCCATGTTGACGGCTTCGCCAAACTTTCTAAGCAACTCGGATATTTTCAATCATCAACACCATCAACGAACGTAGTAGGGGGCCGTTCAAGTATGACTATTTACACAGAAACTACTTTTTCGAATTGTAGAAATTCTTAAAGGTTTAAATCTATTATTGCTCACAATGTTTTTTACACTTTTTTAAAACATTATCCCGCTGTTTTCACAGCCAGAGCCTATGACGTCGTATTTGCAAGGCTCCTAGGTCTATAGCTAGTAGATATGAGAATATCAGTGGAAGGTAGGTCCTTTCTCCACAGATTTGCAGCCTATCCAATAATAATAATAATAGCCACCGACAAGTTTTTAATGGCAGAGCCCAATCCAATTCCCCACCACTGCACTGTACAGCAACTACCGATTCAAACCACTCGAATTCCCTGTCACAGCAAACCCTTTACTATTTTCCTAGTGTAAGTTGTATAGGTAACAAAACAATCTCTGTACTGTGACTGTGAGAATGGGACGCAGAATGAGTCATAGAATAGTAGTATAGGATAAGTGGCCAATGATTTCCACAATAGTACAAAGTGTAACAGGGTATCTATTCAATTCTATTACAGTGCAGTGGAGACTTTAGAGACCACTAAATTAGTTTCATCCAAAGTAAAATTAAGTACCACATAAATGACCCGGACAATCCTAATACATTACAATGTAAAACTGGCAAAAAGTTTAGTGTGTAAAGATGTAATTGCCTCTTGGCTCTGGGGTAAAATCGTTAAATCTACTTTCACTACGATTAGATTGCAAGTATCTACGTACACACCTTCCTACTGTGAATGGTTATCTTGTGCTTTTTTTAATACAGGTGCACTAATCACACAAGTAGGTTTGTCAACAGTAATTACATCACTAGTGCTCTGTTCACTATGGACCGAAACATTTATTTCCCATTTAATTTCAACTCATTTTCACACGTATGGGCATGCATCTGAATTACAATTTACAGCCATAAAATTATAAAGCGATAGCACAAATGATTGTAATAAAACCACAGAATCACAATCGTCATAAGGCTAATATTCACTTACTTTCTACGTACAATCGACAATCCTTTCTGCCTCTTACAACTATATAAGTTGAAGCTCAAACACACAAAATTTGTACCGCTGCTACAAGGATTGGAGCCTTTCAATTATGACGTCATAAGACTTGCGTTTGAAAATAACTTTGAAAAAAGGCAAACGGGATAATTGTGCTTTTAAAAAGTGTAAAAAGCATTGTATTAGCATTTTCAAAAAGTACGGAAACAGATTAACAGCTTCTTTTGAAACAGTGCAAAACATGGTTTTTACCCATTTCAAGTGAGCCATTTCTATGACGTCATACTTGAAAGGCCCCGAATTTGCATATAAGCACAATAGGAAAGCCTCTACGAATGGGTAAACGTACTTTTATAATGTACCACCCTATTCTGTACAGAGTAACTACGTTACGTTGCATTTTGCGTTTCTACCTTTTCTTACCGAGTTCTTACGCCAAATGCGTGCAATTTACACTGATTTACGTTTCCATAGAAAATGCAAACAGGATTTATTAAACGGGACATGTACTTTATTTTCATTTCATGCATGCATGTATCAACGCAACATCCCGTTATTGTATGCACATACCTAGCCAAGTATTTCATTGTGAAGAACGGGACGGAACCTTACAAATGAAAAAAAAAACTATTACGTTCAGCCTCCAGACATGTGTGAAGCTATACATGTACACGAAGCAGCAGCGGTCACAGCTCGCAGTTTTATACATATGTATGTATGTACGGTCTAGTCTAGTACACTAGAAGCCTATTATTGTATGAGCTGGAGAGACGTCGTCCGAATCCAGGAAAAAATAAATTTCCCCCTCTGACAGCTGTAATAGTTTTTCCAGACCCTTGCATGTAATTTGTATGATTAGCTGGACTTTTTATTACACTTTCACAACTGCCAAACTATGAGTTCCTAGATTTAATCGACCTCATAATATTTGAGTGTTATGGTCATTACGATTGTTATTTGATTTGGAAATGATTTATCATTCATACGCACGTATGTATACCGACCTACCCACATACAGTGGACTGTACACAGAATAGGCAGCTAAGAGAGGGGAAAGTGAACCGTCCACATTTTAAAGCATCATAACCTCTAATTCACACCTTTTGATATGGTGCAAAACCTCCTATCGCACATCCTAAAATGGGTAAAAAAAAACCTTAGCTACACGGCCATTAAACAAATCTGATTCAACTTACCTATGTATGTATATACAGTTTTGAGTAAGATTTTTCAAATGTGAATCAGACCGACCAGCACACTGATTTATTTTTGAACTTGTATAACAAATTTAACCTCTTGAAAAATATATGCAAATAAATTGCTTGGACGTGTATGTATATTCTTAATATTATACTATTTTCATTTTATTACTTTATACATGCATGGCATGGTTTGACGCTATTAATTACTTTCCAAAAAAAACCTACAAAAGATTCATATGCTTAGGTACTTAAAACGCATGTGTACGTACTAAACAGAAATAATAATCAACAAGAAAATTAATTACCTAACAACACAATACCACAGTTGAACTGTGAAAACACTAACAAACACTAATAGTAGTAGTTTACATGAGCTTTGAACTGTGCGTATGTAGCTCCTAACTTTCAAACTTTCAGAGTTTCGTTTCAATGCTTCCTTTACCCCTATTCAAACTCCTTCCGTCCCTTGCAAGGTACGAAACTAATTAAACGCTACTTTACACAATGACAAAATGCTTTACATTACACACAATACCACGAACCTATACTCTACGGTAATTAGAGCCCAACTCATGTATGTAAAGAACAAAAAAAAATAGACAATTACTTTCACTCTGTTGGCAGACGATGGTCTCCTTCCTCGAATGAAGTTCATCCAAACCAATGACATTTTTCTACGGGTTTCGCCTCAATAAAGTGTCAACTTTAAATTCAGTGATGCTTCACAACCACACAACCAGACAGACCAAACTTTATTTTTTTTCTTCTTCTGTCTGGTGTTTCAATAATACAGAATCCAACCAGCCACGACAGCTATCTGTATGACGATGATATGTTTTTTTGTGGGTTCTTTTTGTTTCTTTAATTGAAATTAAATGGGAATCAGGCTCCTCCGCGTGTCATGTCATGACATGACAATTACACCCCAGTCTGATGACAATGATTGATTACAAAACTGTCACAATGACTGACTATGCGAGAGCAACAGTCAAAAATCAACCGCACACACATTAACCTCAGTCAGTGTCTGCTTTCAAAGAGAACTTGGGATGGGAATCAGCACTGCTTTCGTAGACAGACTGCTTGGATTTAAATTTATTATTTTTCCAATTGTATTTTTTCTAATGAACGTCGACTCACCACACCACACAATTGTGAGCAGACAGCCTTAGTAGTTCTTCTTACTAGACAGCACATTCTGAACTAATTAGCACTTGTATAGCATGGAAAAATCCTCAATTTTGACACAGTTAATGATCGTCCCTTGAAATGAATGAAGCGGAAATATTATTTAACAAAAAATGAAACCTGTAGCTCTCAGGCCGCATCCTTATAATGGAAAAACAAAAGAAATATGGGTAAGCATTTTAGCAAGGTAAACAAATTTGGATTCTTCTACTTCAGTAGCTGCGGTATGGATTGCAATTGATTTATTTGAACAGGGCTTATGATGATTCCAATCATTTGAAAAAAAAATAATTACAAATAAAATCCCCAATCATTGTAACTATAGACGATTGTAACACTGGTAATAAATATAATGGGCTGCGGTCTCGTAATCTCAATAGAATTTATGGCCCATAGAAATGACCCAGTAAAGAGTAACGTGAAATAAAATAAAAGTAAAATGATCCCATGAATTCTTTGTAGAAATATACAGTGTATAAAGTTTACACGGGAGTATAGAGAGGCAGAGGGAGAAGGAGAAGGAAAAAAAGTAGCAAATGGGATGAAGAAGCACACTACTCTGTGAAGATTCAAACTATTCGTTTGCTGGGACAAGTTAAAGTATCTTATGCTCCCTCACTTGTACTGATACAGTTTGCATGACACCCCAAGAGAAATCTGATGATGAAGGTGAAACGAACAGGAAGGATACTTTTAGACCAGCCATAAAACATGTACGTCGGCACTTGACAAGTGAACATGAAACGCACACACAAGAAATAAATTGGTTCGAGGAGTTGGAGAGATGAAGATTCTCCAACTACACCAAGGCACTGGAAACCAACAACTTCTTTATTCTTCTCTCTGTATCACACACCACACAACTATGTACCTAAGGTAGGTTGGCAGATATACCTACATCTTTTAAGTGTAGTGCCGCTCAGGACTGACAACACTTTTATTTCTTATTATTACCTACATAATATGCAAGCTAACGATGTAGCCTCCCCATCTACCTACAGATATACATAGTTATCCGTAAAATTGCATAGTGCACAGTTTATACACATAATTCGTACGAATTCCGAACCATTATGTGGTAGCTGTGTAGACTATAGGAGCCTTTCAAATATGACGTAGTAGATTCGAGCTGGGAAAACTCTTTTAACCTATTTGGAACTGGGAAACCATGGAAAGAACGTATTACAAAAATGTTTAATTCTTAAGTTAACTTTTACAGTACGGTCAAAACAAGAAATCAAGATTTTTAAAAACATTCAAAACTAGTAACTAGCACTTTCAGAAAGGTCAGTACAAGAAATTAGCGTTTTCAAAAGGTCAAAGCGAGAAATAAACATTTCCAAAAACATTCACAACTAGTAACTAACACGTTCAGAAAGGTAACCACAAGAAATTAGGGTTTTCATAAAGGTCAAAACTTGAAATTACCATTTTCAAAAAGATTTAAAACTGAATATACTACCGTTTCAAAAAGGTTAAAGAAGGTAAACCAGGATTTAAACACTTTAAAAAGAAGTAAAATAATACTAGGTAGTATCTATAAAACTACAAAAGTATTAGCCTTTTTCGCAAGTGCACGTAATAATTTCAACTTTTTGAAACGAGTAAAACAAACAAGCCAGTCTCTTTAAAAAGTGTGAATAGTGATTTCAAAATTAAAAAAAAATACAATAAGAAACAATACATTATCTTTTTAAAGGTGCTAATGATGGTTTTCACCATTTAAAAAGAGCTAATGCAAACACACGAGGCTCTTTTTCATAAAGCAAACATTGTTTTGAACATTTTGAAAAAGAGCATACCTACCTACTACCTACACTTTTACCTTACACGTTTCAAAAATACCGTTTCAATGACGTAATAGTTGGAAACCCCATACTAACAATTAATACACTATCACAATCACAATATGAAAGTATGTACTACCTACCCATTATCTTCTATCGTAGGTGCATATTTTCAAATTAACTCACAAAGCTACTCGTAATACAAGATCCACGCTATACACACATTCTCTCGCCATTTACATGCGGATGGTAGAGAAGCCACTTGACGTATGTATGTATATAGAAAACCCCTGGAAGTCCCTGCCAACGTCACTAGTCACTACAGACCATCCCCATACAAACTCAAATATGCACGTAGGTACTACAGAACAGATTTAGAGACTCGAAAGAAAATCCCATGACTTTGCCCTAGGTGTATGAACATCCACTAGGTAACATAGTTTAATATTCTATGACTATATAGGTACAAAGTGGTGTGGTTTCTTGTTTGGCGTGGTATATGTAGAAATCCCTAAGCTACGTATTCCTTCTGATACTACCTACTTGTACCATTCTACTCTGTGAAAGTGACTAAAACAGTCGAATCTTCCAGTAGCAATAGTTTAGTGCGGTATGAACATGAACCCAACTCGAAGAACCACAAAAACTTATAAAGTCGGTACATACATCGGCACATACACACGTCCTTCCATGTATCCGATTCGGATAGCTCAGGAAACCACAGCAAAGGAGGAGCAGCAAATGTCGTGGGTAATCTGTGCCAAAAAAATGTAACCCACCCCTTACAATGTTTTAGCGAGGCATAGCATAGCTACAAGCACAGTACATACTGTCAGAGTACGTAATGTATCCCTTCCCTACCTAACTAAAAGGAACATCTGGAACGCATCCACTTGTGTTTGATTTCCGAGCCAAAAATACATAAAATATCCTCTTCTACAGATATCCCATCTTCTATAGAGCACTTGTGTGTATCCGCAGCTTACTGTGTGCGGTATACGGTAACCGTACCGTCAGAATCATTTAGGTATCCAAGTACCGTTGGGTCCCCAAGATTCTTTTTTTTATTTTTAAATTATAAATAGGCAAAAATAATTATAACTGTAACAAGAACCCCGCCACGATTTCTAGCAGCACACGCTATGTATGTACCACAGATAAAAGAAACAGGGGTTCAGGGAAGGTCAACATGAAAATGATACCGATATTGACATATTAATGATGCGGTCTTGTTTTTATATACTTACAACAGTCAGGCAGTATATCTTTTGCTAAGAGACCTTTCAAGTATGTATATAGCAATGACTTTTTTGAAATTGTGTATGCATCAAATTTTACACTCTTTTAAAAGGCGTACATTTATTTTCGTATTTTTTGAAAAGTATAGTATTACAATAGGCAACTATTGTTTTTTACATCCTTTAGACCGTTAGTCAAAGGGTATGACGTCATTTCTGGAAAGCCGAACGACACGTGTAGAACACACATTAAGAGAAATTAATACAAGTGTGTACCCACATATGATAATCATACCATTAAAAAAAAATTAGATAGTAACAGTAAACCCAATTCATGTTCTGTACCTGTTGATAAAATGATGCGGATTTCAACAATGTTACTTGATACTCGGAACACATGTACATACAACACGGAATGCCCTAACTTTCCCTGTGCAGTAAACGTTAACCTCTAACACTTTGAGTAAACATGTAAAAATTGCCGACTAAACTACTTATACAATAAAACAGTATACACAAATTGTGCATCGCAATTGTATAAACCAGGTCTAGACAGTTTACACATGTACCTAGGTAGGTAATTAGGTATAATTCGATACGAAAATTAATCTTAGGGAATAAATGGCAGACCCACACGTCCGCTCTAGGATAACATTGCAACGCCTATATGACTAGAATAAATTCCGGTGTAGGATGACGTAATAGATAATACACCTACGTAATCGACGTACAAATGTGTGTGGCAGCTCGGAGGCTCGTGGAAAATATTTCAAAATCTCCACATCTCATCACTTGAAATCACCCTCGGCTCTCGAAGATTCCTCCCTGTAGCCATTTCCCTTCCAGTTTAGTTTAATAAGGGTGGAAATCTAATGGCCGGTGAATTACAATAATTCCCTACTGCTATGTCCACTGCCCTTTCCACTACCCTATCTTACAAAGTATATCAAATGCACTGGGATTTGTTGTATATATACAACTATACATATAGGTAACGTCGACAGACTCTATTAGGCCAACCTTTAGCTGAATCCCTTGGACTTGAACTGGACCGCACGACCGTTATCGACATTGCATCGATATCTTCGAGTCCCATCACCATGTCGCCCACGAGCCACGACCATCGTTCCAGTTTATGTATGTGGCACATTTAAAAAGGCGATAGCCAACTGCCACTGGGCAGAAGTAATGTAGGTGGGTAATGTAATGGTAATAGACTTCCTCCACAGCCTCGTCCAAGTCCACGTCCAGGAAAGAAGACTCAACCGAGACGACCGGAGACTAACAGAAATGTCGACGGACAGACAGACACAGACCACACCAACAACGCAGTGCTGGAGATCCGTGCGATCGTCTGATCGCGAGCGAGTCCATAGTATGCAGTGCCTTTTATATTACGGTAATGGGCTGGTGAGGGCCTTCAAAATATGACGTCATCAAATATTGGCATGGGAATACATTTTTTAAAAGAAATGACGATTTGAACATTTGGATAGAGAGTAAAACAACATACCGTAAACTCTCTAATAGAACGCCCGCGCACTATTCCATTCAGCCCCTCGGACCCCCGCGTACAATTAGAGA
>JAQFZC010005822.1:0-13490 GCA_034695205.1 Dicyrtoma fusca
TAGCCTTATCAGTGATCACATTTGAAACCTACGCATATTGCAAACTGTTTGTACACACTAGGTATCCTCCATTTGTTAGAATTTAATTGTTTTCTAAAGAACCAACGAACTGAATAGGTTCCCTCAAACAATCATCTTATCCTTAGAAATTATTAAAGTTCAGCATTCCATGGTTTAATTCCCATTATTTCGAGTCCCTCTATGTCAAATTATAGCAGGGAGAAAGCACTTACACTTAATAATCTATACATAACCTACATATGCTAGACGTTTACGTAGATAATTGAAACTAACATCCATTACTTGTTAAAGTTAAAACTTACACGTAGCACTAAAATGATCTACCAGTATGTTTACACTTACAATTTTGCTTGTAATAGTATAATTAATTTTCCCCTCATTGTTTATTTAATTTTGATCCAGTTGAGCGTCTGTAATTGCCGCAGCCGCATACTTTCACTTAGTCGGAAAGTACTACCGTTGATTTACAGCATAGTCAGAGCTGCTATATATACAAAGGAGCCTTGCAACTAAGCCGTCATACAATTTACCTATACGAGTCCATGATGTGCTACACGAAACCTACATACATATTTACTACTTCAGTATTCACATGTGTGTACCATTTTTGCTCGAGTGAATTTGCCCGGAAATTTTTTCCAAATGCTAAATCATACATTATGTACATTAGGAGGCACCAACGAGTTGCTAACGGTAGGAAAGCAGTAATGTAAAGAAAGATAATGTGCTACCGTCTCATAATCACTCTGGAAATAGAACCACCCTCCCCACTCATGATCATGATCATGGTTATGGTGTGCTAAGATAATGCGTCTTAGTCTACAGCCCCTGCATTTTCATGAGTAACCGGTTAATCTTGTAGACAACGGTAGCATTGCATTGTTGAGAAAGTATACCAATATATGAGCTGTAGTTTATAGTTATAGCTTTCATTTTTTGCACATAATTATTAAAGTATGTGAAGTGTAGTGTGTGACTCTGCTCTGCTTCTACATACAGTGGCAAGGTCTTATTACATCCAATATCCTTTCCTCGGAGATTTGTTTGTGTAAGACGTGTAGAAGCAAGGAAGGAATTGCTACGTAATATATGACCTCACACCCTGTGCGTATATCTTCATAGGTATATTTACTACACAAAGACTTATACTCTAATACATATGCCCTACATTTCTTTGAGGTAAGTAATGTTTATGAGTGGAATAATTCTTGCTTAACAGTTTTTGTGTTCTTTGTACTTGAGAGAGTGTACATGTGTATACTTTCACTTGGGAGAAAGAAATTTAATTCAATAATCAAGAGAAATGACCATTATTTTGAGTACCGCAGAATGAAAGTTTATTATGTGCTTTCGTCATTTATTTCATAACCCGTACAGATACAAAGTAGTCAGCCTTCCACAGTAGCACTCACAATACATTTCCTCCTCCTCCTCCTCCTTCTTCTTCGTGCTCCCTAGAAAAACATAAAAACATCATGAAATAGTTGCCGCTATATATTCCTGAATTAATGAAGAAAGTACCTACGGAGGTACGGGGCGAAGAAAGTAGGGGAAAGTGCAAAAACTGCGTCTCTACAATGACAGAAAGAGAATGAATGGAATCCAAGTAATCTGGGTTTCACGCCTTCATATTTCAACTTGCACTTTTACTCTGTTTATTGTTATTTGGCCATTCAATATGGGATTCTAAAATATAAAATTTACACATTGTTTTCACCCATATGTACACTTATGAGTTATGACACAAACTTTAACTGCGTTTGGCCTCTTTTTCAAAACACGTTTACTCTTTATATTACCTACATTCAATGGGCGATAATTACATATCTGATTAGCTGTAAAACTATGCCACGTCTTATTTTTACAACTATCACTCATTCATCCATCTTTTCAGGTTTTACTTGATGGTTTTAGGATGCTTTTACTTATTTTTGCAGACTCGTTTAGAAACTATAAAACGAAAAACGTTCCCATTGAAAATCTCCGTTTTTAAGTAATAGCGCAACCCTCAGTTTTTATCTAGAAAGAAATGCAGATTGCAACTGTATTGATATTTGAGACCCACATTAAGTACACTTAGTACAGCAGCGTCGTATAGTGAAACAAAAAACAGACATGAGCATCATTATTGCTTTATTATGATCGATGTTTAATGATACAAAAGTGTATGATATATTAAGTTGAGGAATATAGCAATCTTCTGAATATAGATTGCTTTAGCATTGCAGGAGGGCGTGGAGGGAATGGGGGAAAATATAATAGGAAGTACAACCCAAGCGGCAGCGAAGAAGCGGGCTGGCAGAATAGCGGGCGAAGAAGGGAAAAACGAGAAAAAACTAAAGAGAAAATATCATGGGAAAACCGGAAGAGAGAAAAAGTATATTGCATAGTAGTAAGGGAAGAGAAAGCAAAAAAGAAAGAAAGAATTTCTCCAGCTTACGGATTTTTGTCTGTTCTCGTTCCAAGGATGTTCTACGGTGGAAGTGGTTGTGATACGGCCAGCATACATATACAAATACGTATTTGTACACCCAGCACAAAGAGACGAGGCTGGATGGGGATAGCAGCAGTTAACCACACCTGTGTCATCCCAGACACCTGACTCAGACACAAAAATCATCCTTTATGTTTTCCTGTTCTTACCAAATATTGCACATTAATGCGTCTTCTTCTGCTTTCGCTCTTCCCTCTTTACTTGGAATCCGCTTCTCTCTTCCATCCTATTTATTCCATCGTTCTCCCTTTTGATTTTGTTTTGTATACACATAAACTATACCAACAAGGCTATATTTCTTCTCCAGATGCACCAGGATTAGCTGTATTCATAAAGAAATATATATTGTGGACTCCATTGAAACTACGATGACTATAGTTGGATGAAAGTAGAACGTATGTAGGGTCGCTCTTTATGCACAGGTATCCATGGTTGGAAGGAAGGAAGGAGAAAATACTAAATAGTGAAATAATGAAATTTGACAAAAAGTAACTATACGTAAGTACGGGAATGTTGTAAGTTGTGTCGTAAGTGCTCCTCACGCTTTCTCCAGAGCCCGCCTTCTTGTTTCCTGTCTTACACAAAATGTTTTCAGTTTATTATGCTGGATGTGAAAGTGGGAATGCATTGGCTACAATGCTAGGCTTCCTTGCTCATTCTGCCTTTTTCTCGCTTACACTCTCTCCTTGCTTTTGAACCATCGCCATCGCATCCCCATCGAAACTCTCTTTGCTCTGTATACACGTCTATGGCAAAGTAAAGGACTGCCAGTCGGTCTCTTACTCTTAAGTGTTAGCTATTATGTTCGTAAAAAAACATGCGTGTTTCCCTGAGCTCCCTTCCTATCTCTTTATCTAGAAAGGGTAATGTAATGCTACAACAAATGCCCGCGTACACATGGCTACACATTGTGTGCGGGACAATGAAGCGTCTATCAGTAGACATTTAAAGTTATATAAGCTTTCTCTTATGTAAGTTTCTTTCTAGTGCTTTTGGCGACTTTCACTTTGCCTTTGGCTTTTCCTTAGCTTTCTATTGTACGTATGTACGACTGCAAGTATTCAGTGTGGGAGCTTGTTGTTTATATGTTGTTTTGTTAGTTAGTGTGCGTAAATTTTTCTTATACAGTTTACATGAAATACTTAGATTATTATTACATGTGTTATGCCTGATGTGTTACAGAGACTGCCTCCGCCTGCCTGTGATAAAGAGCAGAGACGGGAGTTTCTATAAATGCTATATAAAAAGTCTCTTAAGTTTGTTTGGTCCCTCCTTCGGCCCGTCCAAACTGTATGTATACTATGGGTGCAAATAGTATACACATTAACTTTCTCCAGAATCTGGAGAAAGCCTGGCTGTACACGGTTTGACTGTATATAGAAGCTGCAAGTTTTCTTGGGTAGATCTGCTTTGTGATTACGATTGTCTTTTATGTGTGGAAGCACAAGGAGAATGTTGTAAATACGGAAAGTTTCTTTGCTTTTACTCATTTTCTATTAAATTCCGATGGTACGGAAAATTTGGTTTAATACACTTGAAGAGTGTAATGGCTCACAACTGGCAACGGCCGTTTGGAAATGTTTCCATAAGAACGACTGGAATTCTTATTCTTATGTGAGAGGCATAAACACTCCACTTTACACTTTATGCTTTCAATCTTCGCTTCAATTCATACAAACATGACTCTGTCGACGTCTACAACGCCATGGAAAACTGCAACACCAACAACTTACCTACAGTAGTTTATTCCAGTGACAGAAGACCATCAAAACTTGGACGATCTAAAAGCTAAACATCATCTTCCGCTCCGTGACTTGATTTCAACTACTGCGGCAGCAGTAGCGGGCCTAGCTGAATGTAATGCAAAGTAGGCAGATGATCGAAAGGGAAGTCCAAAACTTATGTACTTAGATATACTATACGCGCAGAATAATTGCAAAATATTTACACACGCTTTTTTAAATGAAACGATTTAATTAGTGCACTTCAAAAATTGTCTGTTTGTGTAGAATAAAGTTTTTTAAACTTTACAAACAACAGTATTACAAAATTGTTCATAATTACCAATTTCTTTTAAAATCGGTTTTCTAAACCCTAGTATTGGAAATGAAAGCAACCTTTCAGAATACGCAATGAATAAAAAAAAGTTTTAAATGGCAACTTCCTCACAAATGTATATTTCCAGAAGATCTGTTTCTAAAACGTTTGTTTTGAGCTTTTCCTATTTGTGCAGTTAAAATAGTTCTACATAGATCCGCCACTGCACAGCACTGGCACCAATTCTCCTATTGTTTTCTTTCCCCTTTAAAAACAAAGAAATCAAGATTTTATACTCCACTGCCGCGTTACTCGAGCGTACCGTATAGCTCGTTCAGTTTAATGTGCGTTGACCAGAATCATATGAAATGCTTTACTTGAGCTAGTATAGCGGAAGCAGTAAGCCTGGGCCGCGTGCCGTTGCGAATACAAAGTTTATCCAGCCATCAACGATGCAGCAGCACCTTTCCTTGTTTTTAATGATTCATGACTGTACTGATTAATTCTATCTGTTCCCGTGTGAAGGAGACCATGCTATAGGCTGTAGACGTGTAGGATATACAAACATTGAGGTACACTCGTGTACATAAGGACAGTCCAAGTACAATATTAACGGAGAAATACAAAAATCCTGTGATTTACATGCATCTTCTTGCCTATTTGCGGATGCAGACACGCCCTTTGTAACACTTTACTCGCCCATCCCAGTCCAATCATATGATTTACGTCAGTCAGTTTCACGCTCATAAACATGAAGAGAACATGCTGCTTATTAAAAAGTAGAAATCCCAAGAAGGAATTTTTAAAATGTGGGCCCACTATCTTGCACTATCGAATATATACATAATAATTCTATATGTACTGATACATATTCTGCAAAATATCAGCAATTTCCTTTTGCAAAACCATTAATCAAGGGAGCAAGGGGTTTCTCAGCTGTGTGAACAGCTTTGAGACATTATGCAATCAAGCTGTAGAATTGAAGAACCTCTCCGCAGGGTCACAGGAAATAGCGGTAGTGACGGGCCATTCAATTCTAACGTCATTTATGTCGTTCTGCACACAGGGAATTTTTGAGTTGCATTGATAGCAATTGATAATACACTGATTAGCATTTTTGTAAAAGGTTCGTATGATGATTAGCCGCTTTTGCAAAGGACAGTAGTTCTGTTATAATTTCAAGTTTTAATTTATAAGTTTTTTTTGCATTGTTAAACGAACTTTATACCGTGATTTATGCTTTTTTGAATTGCTAATATCGTGTTGTGCCTCCTTTAAATACCCTACTATTATCAGATAGACGCTTTCAAAGTGTTAATAGCAAGTTTTTAGCTTTTTTAAAAGCATCGTTACTAATGTTTACACCTTTTTTAAACGTTAGAATGATGTTTTACCTTTTTTGAAAAACGGCGATTCCAAAATTTACACTCTTTCAAAACAAAAAAAACCAGTTTGCCATTTTCAAACATTATACTTCTGCTGTTTAAACTTTTTTAAAAAAAGGCAATTAAGTTTTGCCTGTTTTAAAAGATGAAAATTCTATCACTTACGTTCTTTCAAAAAGTTAAAATTAAGCTTTGCGTCTTTTTGTAAGCCTTTTTTTTAACCCAAATCTCATATCATATTTGCAAGTCTCTTACGGTTACGGTTCATGCGATTTTATACACGGCAGAGTACTAATCTCCATCCTCTACGTCTGTATGCCCAACAAAATATGAAAATTGACCGGAAAAATGAGTCTAACATGCTAAAATCTGCGGCTGGATAATTTTTATGCATCTGAACACACACGTCATGAAGGTCTTCCACAAATGGGCGGGAAGGGAGCATGAAATATGGTTATTTGTTAAAAACATGCAGCACATGCACGTAGGTAATCTAGAAATACCCGACTCAGCACCAGCACAAGGAAGCTCCGATGCTCACAAAATTAAACCCAAATCTTCCATACGAACGAAACAAAAACTACCTACCGTTTGTTTCTTTTTAAATGCTGAGTACTCGTATTTGCTAATTGGTTTCGCAATGCCAAGTGTAGTTCAATGGTCAATTTATGACTTTTACTGGCCAACCCTTGTGACACGATGTCGGCTTATTTACATTTTACATTAACTTACGACGAGTCACTTCCTCACGAAAGAAAAACAAAATAGCTTCAATTACCGTAGCATTCGGGGTCGTTACCCAGGCGAGGTACAATTTACTGAAATGTACCTAATATAGCGGTAAATTGTATGGTAGTTGAATTACTGGTAAAGTATCCACATTACATGGTATAGTGATTAAAAAATTAGAGCAATGTCTCTGTTAAGCAACTGTTCTCAAGTTGAACAAACATTGGAAAAGCGCTCTGGGCTTTTATTCTGCAAAAAGAGGGAGCCTTAGGAAGGAATTAGATGCCAAAACGTCTCCTCTGAACTCAACTAAACTTGACAAACTTTTCGTGGGCTTCATCATCAAGTAATTATTCCGTATTTCAAAGGGAAGTACGTACATGGTGTGTGTAATGAGATACATAGAAAGCATATACTCTCGATCCTATACAATGTAATGTATCAGTACTGTCACAAAGTTTGGAGATTTTGAGCATTCGTCTATATCGACATGTAGTTGGGCCGACAAGTAAGTCAGGCACTTACATAAGAATATTTCAAGCTGCTTAAAGTACTACTACTACGGTATTACTCAGTAGACTCAGGATTCCGTCTATTTCTGTCACTGAAGGAGCAAAGTACATCTTCGTCGTTCCCATCTTCCAACATGGAATATTACAATGTCTCAAGAAATGTGTAAGAGAATGTGCACAGTCATTATCTTGTTCATAGCGTCAGTATTCGATTAGGTAGTACACTTTGAAAACTTTGCCTCTTCACTTCACCCATGCTATCTTGACATGGTGCACTGAGCTTAAAGCTACCACAACAAAATTTACTTTTCGAATTGCAGTGACTAAACATTGTTTAAAGGGGGAACTTGCGAGTCTTGCAAGCAAGACTCGGCAAGTCTCAACAATTCAATCGTGCATGGGAGAATTTGGTTAGAAAGTTTTCCTTGGCATGCATGTATAAAGAGGAAGGAGTTTAGGCAAAGTCCAACCAAGTCGAAGGTAGAATTCCAAATCTCTTCGGCGGGGGTTCATGGATATACATACAACTCAGGTCTCAGGACTCACATCATCATACAGACATGGCGATGAGGACAGGGCCGTCGAAAGAGAAAAGGACCCAACGAAACTTGATGCATGTATCTGGAAAAAGTGTATAAAATGATAATTTGACTGGTTCTACATTCAATACAACAGCTCTACGGTACTGCTATACAAAATAAGAGTACTGCATTTGCTATATACATATACGTACACCATCCACCTATGTCTTTGAGGAATACCTAAAAAGTTGAGTCTGAATAGAGAACTCTCCTCCATGGAAATGTAAAGAAGTAAAGACAAGCAATTCTGAAAAACTTTTTTTTGCTCTCAACCTTAATTTGATTTGCAATGCTAAAATCGACCTCAAAATTAATACTACAGCTTTATATGTTCTTGTAATGAATAAAGAAAGATGACTGACTCTCCACAAGGACTGTCCATAAATTACCCCGTATTTCCCGGACATATTTTGAGCTAGTCCTCAGCATCAATGGATCAAACCTCTCGTTGGCAAACGTTCCTAATTTACAAATAGCGCCTTAGTCCATGCTCAAACTTGTTTCTGGGATTTGTACACGCGTACCAGTATTTACTGTTTACCATTGTAATCTTGATCTACCTGTAATGGAATGACCAATGCAATGGTATGGAAGTGCAGACAGATTGAAATTGAAATTGAAAAAAACTAATAACACTCAAGTCATTGACGAGTTTGGTTTCACTTTTTTTAAATTATTGAGTGCTGTATGTTGCGTTGGTTGTATGTATGTACGGTGTGTCTGTAAGTCAGTTCTGGACCCCTCTGCATTATGCTGTTCATTACTTTGGCTGTGTTTTGAATTGCTTCATCTTCATGAGATCTGTAAAGTATAAATGATGAATGGTATGTACACTTGGATGGAAGAGGATTAAGATCTCCAAGCAATACGTATTTGTGAGGCAGAGGAGAAAAAGAACCGTGTTGTAGTTCCGGATATTTATTGCTGTATGGAAATTCGATGTGAGATTCGTATGAGATTCCGTGATTTGAAGAAGAGGCACAAAATGCATATCCGTACAATTAATTGTGGGAGTCCATGAGATATTTAAATGGAGTCGTGAGGCTGGGATATTTGTGTGCTTTTGGCTTTCCTTCATAAGGACAGATGCTCATGAGGAAATCTTTAGAATAATAAGAAATGAACGATTAAATACATGTAGAGATGTAATCTGAAAGACGAACAAAGAAGAAGACGAAGTAACTGCTTTTTACATTGGAGGATAATATATGCACTTTGACTATGCATTTCCTTGTTTGTAGGGACATTTTATAAATGACGGTATTGGAATAACTATTTTTTGACTTTGGCAGAAAGTGGATTTTGCTGTTTTAAAAGCGCTTCGGTCGCAATTTTACAACCTTTGACTTAACGCTTGTATAATGTTTTTGCACTTCCTGATTCCAGTTGCATTAATTTAATACTATTTCACTTTTAAAGCATTTAATTTATTGTTTACTTACTTTTTGAATACGTCAATCTAATGTTCGTGTACTTTAGAAAATATCATATTAATTTTTTTAACATTTTTGAAAACGTTAATAGAATAATTTAGCACTCTTTGAAGCACTAACTTAATGTAAGCTCGTCTTAAAAACATTGATATCTTAATTTTTGTACACTTTTCAAACTTTGTTATTAAATTTTTCCTAATGCAATTGAAGATATTTCTTTAGCACACGCCGTACGGCGTCAATTATGCAAGGTTTCTTGGAACTAATGCACCTCCCTAGGTACAACACTGACACTGTTTATTATCCAAGGAGTTCTCATGACTAATCCCACCACAGAACGCGTACCACGACGCTTGAGCCTGAATTCAAAATGTAGGTATGTATATTTTACATTACAAGATATTTGCATATTTCAATAAAGCTCAAATCCGTGGTTTTAAGGGGCCATACTATCGAGTCATGAGCAGCACCAGCTCTGAGCTTCTGTGTATACATACATCTCTATGAAGAAATTTCTATCATGTGATACAGTGCAGTGCCATATACATACATACAGGTGGCCCATATAATTATATGAAGATGCATCTCTACATACCTTCTAGTCACATTGACATTGCAACCCAGGCTGTATGAGTAGAACTGTAGCCTACAAAGGCTTTTTCCATCCTCCTTCGTCGTCTGTCTGCTGTGTAAATAGAGACAGTGAGCTTTTTCTAAGTTTCTTCAAGCTTACGACATTCACATTATGTGAATGCATTAGGGGAGAAGGATATTTTATTATCAAGACTTTGAACGTCGTCTCCAGATGGATTACAAACTGGAGAATACTTAATGCCGTCAATCCGAATTATACTCCCGAGATTTTCTTTTTCCCCTCCACAAACACACTCTGACACATACGGAGGAGCTCACAGACTGGCATCTGGTTTCGTCCATCAAAAATGTCATGCTTGTTTAAAGTCTCCCGTTTGTTTGTGTACTCTCTTTTTTTCCAAGAAAAAAAAACACATTTATAATATACTCTTGGTCCCATTCCAGGTGGGTAGGCTGATGGTGGGTGCACTTGAAAGTTTTTACTTAAAACAATTTGAGTTTCATACATATTTTCGACCGACTTTTACAGGACGAGTAGCATAGCAATATACAATGGTGGAGAGTAATAGTTACTGCTTAATGGTATAGTCAACAGTGCAAGACGGCGTCACGTGGAAATATTTAAAAGTACCTTAAATATAGACCAGAAAAAACTGGGTATGAGTAGCAAAATGAAAATGAAAATGAAATGCCTGCTTTGAATCGTAAATAGCTCTAAAGCCATTACCTCAAAACGGTATGACAAATTATGACAGTATAGATCGCGTGAAGGCACCTTCGATGGCGATGTCTTACTTTGAAATTAAACTAAAAAGCACAAAGTCAGTCCAGTACTGTGTAGGTACCTATGATACACCTATATACGTATATGTATATCTTCTCAAAAGGTAAATATCTACTAGATTTAAAAAAGGTTTTCGCACGGGGAAGGCAACTGGGGCTCTATGAAGGTAAACCTACCTACCTACTCGTATACTACTATAGTAAATAAAAGTGAATCGATGAAAAAAGGGCCTCGCTACTCTACATAATAAGGTTTACGACATAAAAGTTGAGTTGAAGTTTAGTACATGAGAGATACATCAAAGTAGTCGTTGAAGACACAGAAAAAAGAGTTTTCACTGTATAAAAATCCAAACATTTTCTCTTCACTACCTGTATGCAATGCCACCACGTCCAAGGTCCACGAGTGAGTGAGGTACACATGCAGGCTGGGGCCTTACAAATATGACTTACAATTTCAGGTGCACTAAGTTGCTTAAAAAAGTTCAAAAATGAGTTTGTATGGTTTTGAAAGGGTAGAACATAAAAATTGTATTTGTAAAAGTTGTAAAACCTAATATTTCACTTTTTCGTGAACGACATTTTAAAAAGTCGTAAAATGTAGTACAACACTTTTAGAATGATGTTGAAGCATAAAATTTAACTTATTCAAAGCAAAACGGGACGCTACCGTTTCTACAAGGTCACGAAGGCATTTTCAAAACCAGCACTTCGATAAAGTCATATCTGCAAGGGACCTATAAGGAATGTAAGAGCTCATCCTTTAACTACAAAACTACTATAGCATAGTATAGCCTACATAGAATGTGCATGTAAGTATATACAGCAGGCAGCAGCCCCGAGAAATGAGGAAATGAAAGGGCGAGAGGGTGTTTGCATGTTTTTTTTTCTCGTCCTCTTCTGCGTCCTCGGTGTCTGCTTGGAGGGTGCAGTGTGGGTGGCTGGTGCTGGAAAAAAAGGGGGCACTAATGTGAAAAGCGAAAACTGGCGGATGTGAGCGATGGTTGGACAGTATCCGTTTCGCACATCTCTTCAAGCTCTCTTTCAATAGGGAGAACTGACATTATAAATGGCACACCAATTGGCCCCTTTCAAGCTCCTGACTCGTTCAAATTTATCTTCGGATTTATTCCTTCCAATTCGTTTCTAACTCCGCTCCTTCACTCTCTCTCTCTCTCTCTCTCTCTCTCTCTCTCTCTCCCACTCTCACTCCAATCCCAATCTACAAGGCTACTTTGACTCTTTCCGTTTTCAAATTACACATGTACGTATACGTATCCACTAAGGTCCGTGCTTTCACTCTTACTTCGACCATAGAATCCCACACACTCTCACTCCGGCCCTCGCTCCGGCTCTTGTGGTCTTCTTTGACTTCTTTCCCCGTAGTTTTCCTCGCACTACTGACTACTGAACAAGACTCACTTTCACTCTCTCCCTTTTAACTAAAGTAGGAATAATGGATCCACTTTTACACATATTAAATGCATAAGTTTACTTTCCCAAATACTTAAATTCAAAGTCATAGTAGTAGTTACCAATCTACCTAGTCATATACATACACATAAAGAGGGTACACTTGTATAGGTGTACGCATAGGAAAGTAGCTGCTACTGTATACTGAATTACCTATCGTAAGGGATCTTTCAACTATGACTTCATAGAAATGTGTAATTAGAAGGCTTTAAATTTTTAAAAGGTGAGTACCTAGTCATAAAGCTTTTTTGCTTTTGAAAATGGTAGTATCATATTTTACACTTTTTTAAAAATACACAATTTGGTTAACATGTCGTTTTTGAAAATCCAAAAGTCTTGTTATACACTTTTGACTTTTGTAGAAAGTACGTACTTCGTTACGTCATTTTTGAAAAAGCAAATTTCATATTTTACCTTTTTTTCAAAAGGTTACCATGGTGTATCTTTTCTGAGAATGCCAGTGCCAAAGTTTTATACCTTTTTTAATGTTCGTTTTGTAAATAAGTTTTTTTCAAAGCCTTTCCCCTGAACCTTTCAAACGGTCACATTTGAAAGGTCCCTCACCAGTACTAGTTTGAAATCCGTAGCTCAAACTTTCCACATGACGAAGAGGCTCAAGCTTTCCAAGTATGACTTCTAAATCAGCACATGCTTATGAACAAATTCTCATAGATTTACTGCCTCGGAAGAAGTCATTCTTTCATCTACTGATATCTCAAAATGATTTCTACCAGTGCCAGTCCCATTGCCATTGCCAGTTCAAGTTTTTCTCTATGAATAGTGAGTCTATGGACTGTAGCGTAGGGTGAACGGAGGAACACTCAAAATTCATAGAAGTGATATATTATCTATATAGCTATGAGCTATCAGCCTATCAGTATATCAAAACTAACATGAATATAATGCTTTAGAAACTACTCGGTGACAGCAGTTTACCCTATAGCTACACATCTCCATGTATATCTTGTACTGAAATAGTGGAAGAATCGATGTGAAAGTATTAAAATTAAGGATGATCGTCCGTATAATGTACTACATATATAGTGAAAGCTTTACTGTTTTTATTCTTCTTAAAGTTGGCTGTTCTTCTCTTATCATGAAGATGCATTAGCTTCCAATGGATTCTGACTGATATTATAGAACTGTAGATGCAAGGGTCTTTCAAAAATGGCGGTATGCAAATTCCTTATTTTTTAAACTATTTCTTTGTTTTGCATGTTTTTGAATTGCAAATGTTATACTTCGTCTTTTATTTTAAAATAAAATATTTTAAAAATATGCAGATCATAGAAAAGACGTTTTCCGAAAGACTTAAAAGACCTAAATACCATATTTTGCACTTCCTAGGAGCGTGAATTTTGTGTTTTGATTGCTTTGAAAACACTAAATTCTTAATTTTTCACTTTTTAGTATGTTCAAATCATAGGAATGACGTTTTTTAACTGGGT
>JAQFZC010005823.1:0-13486 GCA_034695205.1 Dicyrtoma fusca
TAGTAAATAACACTTTTTCAAAACGGTCAAAACTAGTAAATAACACTTTTTCAAAAAGGTCAAAACCAGTAAATAACTTTCAAAAGGTCATTAAACGAGAAATTACCATTTTCAAAACATTTAAAACTAAGTGTATTACCGTTTCGAAAAGGTTAACACAAGTGATTTTAAGTGGACTTGCAAAGTCCACAAGATAATGTGATTTTAAAAGTACATATCGTTTTAGTCCGATTTGAAGATAAGCAATATGAGTTTAAAATACAGACCTCAAGGGTTTGCAGCACTTCTGATGTTAAAGTTTGGTTTCATTTTACTGACTACGGCGGCTCCACCTTGGGACTCAACAAGTAGTGAAAAGAAAATTAATTTCCAAGTTAGTTGTCCACAGAGTTCGGTTTATGTGACATTGCCAATATAAACTCAGGATCAGTATCACTTACAGCTAAAACCCTAGACAAAGGTGAACGTAGCCTACTTTAGAAATCTGTGCACATTTTTCTTGCTATTAAAATTACAATTCGTAAACGTTGCTAAATATTTGACCAAAGCCAAACACAAGACCATTTTTTGCAATATTGAGCATGGCTGAACTCTTAAAGATGGTGGCAGTACTTTGCGTGTTCCTTGCTTTGCAAAGCACTGGCGTCCCAAAACCACAACAACTCTATCGGCGAATATCTTCTCGTTATTTTTTGAATTTTGTGTATCCTTTTCGACCATGTATTTTTGTTCTAATGACAGGCACTAACCCTGACAGATTTCCAACCGATGTGCAACATGAAATTAGTGCTGACCTCGGTTTCCTCTTTAAGTCGAATGTGCAACTTTTCACTAACGTCAGCAAAATCTCGAGGAAAGATCAAACCACGAAACACCGAAAAATTTGCTTCATTCAAATCTCAATAGTTCATCATAAAAGCCGTGAAGTTGTCTTAAATCATCCATTGGAACCTCAACGATTCCCATTCGAGGTTCACCATGAACGAGACATATTTATACTTATGGTGCCTTATCTGCCCAGACCACAGACTGCGCAGATATTTTCATATTTAAAGGAGCATTTGTGTTTTTTCCCACTCAACTTCTTTCTTTTTGAAATATATTCGAGGCAGGTTGATCAAGTGTGGCCACTATGTGAAGACGCTAAGTTCGTCTGTGTTCGGTTCCCTTTTGTCATGTTCCAAGGATGGAAGTCCTATGGCAAGATTTTGGAAAATTTGCAAAAAGAAAGGTTTAATTTTTTCCAACACGACGTACATTATTTGACCACTTCATTAACACTGATCAAGCAGGTTAAGCAAATGAATCTTGTACAAGCTCGAATGAATAAGAACTTTTTAGTGGCAGAGTTAAAGTTTTTATTTATTTTGTCTCAAAAATTAAATTTCACAATTGTTAATTACAGTTCAATATATAGCGGCGACCAATGCTTTGACCAGTCTACTGATTTCAAAAATAAAGTTGTCAGTGTTGACAGCATGTCAAACTACTTTGTAGTTTCTGGTTCCTCCCGTTTACAACTGATGACAAGCAGTATTCCGAACGTTGACGAACTAAACTGCTTCTACAACTTCTTAACTCCCTTTGACGCTGCAGTTTGGGCAATGCTAGTATCGACGCTTCTACTCATCATCCTTATTCTGTCGTTGAGTCCTTGGAGAATTCAGTGGACCAAAGGAGCAGCACTTACTCTTTTCCCCTTTGTGGCACAAGTAAACTCCGTCCAACTGGACCCGCTTTGTTTAAAAAAACTCCGTTGGCATTACACAACTTGGGTTTTAACAGCGGGCGTAATAACCAGCTCATACTTTACGTTTCTGCAGAGTTTAATGGTCGTCCCACGCTCCTCCGGCACACCAAAAACATTCGACGAACTGCTTGCGGAAAACTTTAGCTTCAAAACAATAAATCCAACTCTTCAATTACTGAATACTACGATTGTAACTCTGGAAAAATCTACAATGCCAACTGTCACGTTTAACCGACTCCCTAAGGTTCTAAAGAGCTTGACTGGCTACAACTTGAAGGACGCTCAAGAATTTCGTTCAGTATATGTTCAGGATGATGTAGCAGTAGTGGAGCAGGACTTTGCGGTTAAACGTTATTTAAAATTCCTGCCAAACTATTTTCGAAGAAATTACTTCGTTTCCAAAGATGAATTCTTTGAAACACTTGATGCGTTTTTTTTTATTATGACTAACACGGACGCTCCACGTAGAATATTTCAGCTGTTGTTGAGCGCAGGATTTTACGACTATTGGATCGTTAAGCTGCAAGAAACTACTGCGCAAGCCGTTCTCATTACAGGTCTGCGGTCTCTTTTTCAAAATGAACCAGAAGAAATGATATACAAGGAGTTTTTGGCTAGTAAACACGAACTGCGCCCTGTAAATCTTGGGGACAGTTTGCTTCGAGGGACGTTTTACATTTACCTAATTGGAGTGGCTTTGGCAGCTTTGATTTTTATTGGAAAAATTGTTTGCACTGTTGTGATCCCATATTTTATTGTTACACGGCACTTCGTTCCTGCCGTGGTTTTAGTTTCCATTTAGAGGACAGGAAAGCAGTTAGTCTAATAACACTAATAACCACTACAATTGAATGTCCGGTTTATGTGGAACGTGTTAAATAGCAATTTTTTAGGAAAGTTTAAATATGATCTTAGTGTGAGTCTTAACATGTTTTTAGTGTGTTGGATTTAAAAAAAAATCACTTTCAAATGATTTTTCCGAAGGCACACGCTTTGACCTTTCACGCATTTCGCATTCTTGTTGCATGCTTTTGCACTTTAAAAATATTATGCGGTAGAATGGAAGCAAACTCACATTTAGCCGTTTCAACACGCTTTACCTGATCAAAAAACTGTTTTTTCTGTTAATATATACTGTCAATAAGCTATTAGAATTCCGAATTGCTTGTATTTGGATCTTAGTACCGTTAAACGCACACATCGCTGCTTAACGTGAAAAATGACAGTTATTCACAAAACTTCAAAAATGGCACACAATTAACCAGTTTTCTTTACATATTGGTTCAGCAATGTGCACAAACTAATTTTTGAACTTTTTCAATTAACACAATACGTTGATTTGCACTTTTTAAGAAAATTCAAAATCTCGATTTACACTTTTTAAACCGTACTTAACTTTGATTTAAATTTTTGTGAAAGGTACAAAGCATGGATTTATGCTTTTCGAAACATGCAAACCTTTGATTTCAAAACCCGAATAGCACTCGTACGTGTTGTTGTAGAGGCGGTGAAAGTATGAGTCGTTTTCTGCTTTTATGGATATGCGTAATTTTGCATCTTAAGTAACCATTGTGAGGAATAATTTGGACGGATCTAAATGTAAATAATTATTAAAACTTAATGTGAGGTAGATGTGATAATAATAATAAAGTTTGGATAAATCGGCAGAACAAGGCTCTGTATTACATACATAAAGATAAACTTAAAATTTATTGGTCGTTGGGATTTGTACTTGTTGTTACTGAGTAGAATTTCTTTTGTATTAATTGTATCAAAATACAGTCAGCCATTGTTTATAAATTAGTAATAGAAGGGGTCTGTTTTTGACTCATGCGGTTAATGGTGGGTTGATAAAATACTTTGCAAGCGAAAGTAAAATTGGATCGTTGTTAAAAGTAAAAACATTCAGGATTGAGAAGTTAGAGAGATAGGACTTTTTCAATCGTAAGGTCAGTAGTCAAGAAGTTTTTAGTTGCTGTTGCTATTGAGTTTATATTGGTTTAAGATTTTGTTTGGATTAAGATTTGTTCAGATTTAGTGGATTTTATTTGAGTCTGTATTTGTTAATTATTTTAGTAGAGTTTAGGGTAGTTATTACGTAATCACAATTAATTGTAGGGTGATTGGAATAAGAAATAAATGGGAGAAAATTAGAAAATATTGATTTGTGTTTAGAAGTGTATTTACACATTTATTGGACAATTTTCATCACTCGGATTTTTAATTTAATTTTTTTATTTATTCTTTTGGTCTCATATATTTTTATTTTATTTATATTACTCTTACACTATAGATATATCGTAATTACAACATTGCTTTAAGCTTAACACAACGAAGCGTTATTACAAATTTATAACTAGTAAATGGTCTAGCAATAACAATTAGCATAATTTTCATGTCTTAGCTAAGACCAACAAGTCACTGAATGCTTAGCTTCATACATAATTCTTCTATATGGATCTCTGTGGTTGGATGGGTATAAAAATTGGGATTCCTTATTGTTTGAGCCTACTCTCCAGCCATGTAGCTCTCTCCGCTTATGGTGTGGGCGTTGCAAATGATAGCTCACTCGGTTCAGGGAATTTATGCTTGTCATCCTCATTCCTTACAAAATAATCTGAAAAATGTTAAACTTACTGCTTGATGTAGTTACATCTATAAACTCGACCGAGTCAAGTTGTAAAGCCTGGAATTTGGAAGTTGGGCACAGGCGACACCTAGTCCCTGGCCGTCAGAGTGATTGCACAGGGAAGATTCTTCCCAGTGCAATCAGTCCGCCAAATTCAACCCGGCAGCCACGGACGTTCTCCTGACGATCGCACTGCTCCACGGCAAAGCCGAGAAAAGCGAAGGAACGACGAAGTGCAACGTGGCAGGAGATGGGAAGGGCAGATAGTGGACAGGGAAAGAATCCACAAGCACTGCACCACGACGTGCAGTGCCCAGTCTGACTTTAATCTCTTTCCAAGCTTGAGGAAAAATATTTGCTGTCCAGGCTCTACGCCATTTTTCTCTGCCCCTCCCATATCTCTTCTTCTTCCAGTTTCCTTAATTATTCTTATTAATAGTATTCAATAGTAATAGTCATTAGTTTTAGTGTTTAGTTTATGGCCCACGAGTTAAAATTAAAATTAATTATTTGCAAAGTGAGAGAAATAAATTATTCTCCATTTACATCCCGTTTCAGTGACTTTTGATACTCCGATTTTGATTCGGGGTTTTTATTAACATTGAAACCAGTTAAAGGGAATGTGATTTCCTGCATCGACCTCATAGTGATTTCTGTATTCCATCACTCAAGCATAATATTAATTGCCATCATTTTAGTGACCGTCCGGGCCAGTAGCTGATCTCATTCCAACTAGAGTACATCGACAGAAGACGCGGGGTGGATTATAGCTACGCCCGCACTCAGGACAAACTGCTGTGAGCTCCATTTGGACAGTGACCTGAGTGATTGGGGGTCTCACCCGCGCCCTCAATATCCCGCCCGCGACCTCGGTAAGATCGCCTCGGTATTGGTCATCATTATCCCGAGAGAAGAAGGTCGATATCCAAGGCGCGACTAGTTCTTAAGTGCGCGTCCTCCAGGACGAATTCTTATGTGCCCCTCCTAGGCAGTGACCTGGGTGGTTGGGAATTTTGCCCGCGCCTTCAATAACTCGTCCGCGGCCTCGGCAAGATCTCCCCAGTCTTGGTCATTACGATTCCGAGGGAAGGAAGTCCGAGTCCACGGCGGGACCAGTGACTGAGTGCCGCGCCCCTCAGGACAAGCACTCAGGGGCTACACCTGGGCAGCGGCGTGGGTGGGTGAAGATTACGCCCGCGCCCTCCTCAATCCGTCCGCGACCTCGGCAAGATCTCCCTTGCCTTATTCATCACAACTCCGAGGGGAAGCAGTCAGAATTCACGGCGCGACCGGTCACTAAGTGCCGCGCACTTCAAGACAAGTTCCCAGGTGCTCTACCTGGGCAGCGGCCTGGGAGAGTAAGGATTCCACCCGCGCCCTCAATAACTCGTCCGCGGTCCTAGCTAGATCCCTTTGGCTTCAGGCATCAGTGGTCCGAGGGAGAGAAACCAAAACCTTAGGCGCGACCAGGTGTAAAGTGCCGCGCATCCCTGTCAACGTGTCTCACCTCATCCGGATTTTCACCCGCTTCCTCAATATCACTCCCGCGGCCTCCGCGAGCTCATTCCAACTGCCGCACCTGTCGGTCTTGTGAGGAAGAGGAGCCCGACGGGCGCGCTCGACTATTGGGAGTTGCGAGCCCCTTCCAAACGCCCCAACCAAGAGTGTCTTCGTAAGTGTTCGTAAGGAAGGTACCACGGGGTGGTAAGGTTGGATGATTGGAACCGAGGGAAATATCTGCAGCGCCCTTTAGTGTCGTGTCCTATAGTGCCCTAGTGTCGACTACTGGTGATAAAAAGACTCCCGGTTTGCGCGTAAGCTGAGTCGGCGGCGCGATCGTATGGATTTGTCTCCTGGGCCCCTCTGCTTCAAAGTGGTCCAGGCTTCCTCCGTGTGTCAGAACTCATAAGTTCTTGCAATTGACTATCCGTCCTCTTCGTGGATCTTGAAGTTCGAGACAGTACATCGCCCTGGTTCACAAGTCCGCTACTTAGCCTGGTCTCGCCATGTTCCCGGTCGAACGTTAAATCAAAGGTCAAGACCAGACGTAGCCTCCGACCCGTGTGGATAGAACTTTATTTTAGCGATATATTGTTGCAAAGTTAACATTTTTCAAGAACTATGCAACTAAAAAATTAAACTGAAAATGGTTAATCTACAGACCCAAACTAAATGCGTTAAATCTTCAGAAAGCAATATGTACATTTCAAGCTATTTCTGAGATCTTCATTTTGCTTGCCCGAACGACTTTTTAGAGGCCTGTCATATTTTAGCTCCTTTTTAGAGCTCAGTTCGATTTAATTACTTATTTAATGAAGTTAATAGGTGTGGACATTCAATGAGAGTAGAGTTGGGAATGGATTCTTTGAAAGTGAATACGCAGAGTGGCTACTCTTTTGCAAGTGAATAAATGAAAGGTAGTTTATGGAAAATGGTTGGGTCCATTAGGTTTAAGTACAATTGAATTATTTTGATGCCCCAGTCACTGACAGTTAATCAAATCAAAGATATTGTCGAACCATCGGACCTTAATAATGTTCGATGCCTTTCATTGATAAAAATTGCACAATAAGCTCTGCAATGGAGCTAAAATATTTTTTTCTTTTTACCTGGCTTAGAACCTCCTGCCACACGGGCACTTGTGAACCAGAGACCGTAAAAGTTTGAGCCGTAGAAGGTGAAGTTGGCGGGGCTCAAAGAAATAACTTGCTCTGACATTTTTGTGCTTGAATAATGCTTTCAAGTGAAGTTGTATGCACGGATGGATGAATGACAGAGGATTTTAATTTTAACAAGGAATAATTTTCCAAGTGGTTTTGTGAGTAAAGGATTAACACAAAAATTCTGTTTTTGAAAATATTTGTCTTTAATTTTGTTACATATTGTATGAAAAATTGAGGCCAAATGCGGGTGACACACATTATATCGATAATTGAAGGTGATGCGGCTGTGATATATTTTGATTTTATTAACTGTTACATAGATACAGTGATTCAGTTATAATACATGTTTTAATGTTTCCAGAGTGTCTTACTTGTCAAAGTATTAGACTCAGCATCTGATAAGCATTTGGTTGACAGTATTGCTGAGTCCGCTAGTAAATTAAATATAAAATAATAGTACCAATTATGCTATAAGAAAAACATAAAATATTTGATTATTATCTGGCTTAAGGTTATGCTTGTGATTTATACCTATCAGATCCTTAGTTGATAAATCAAGAAAACCAATGTTGCAATAAAGGTGATTAATTTAATCGACTTCTTCAAAATTGGAATTTATTTTCGGTCCACGTGGAGCTGCAAGTGTCACTTGAATACACACATAATATTTTATTTACCGTAAAATAGGTCTACAGGTCTGTATTTCACAATAGTTTCTTGGAAACCATGACATTATTTTACTTTATAATTGCTTTTACTTTAGGACATCAAAAATCCGAAACGCAATCTGATGGTTAAAAGGGTGTGCTAGTCTGATTTAAAAGTAGAAGCCACATAAGCGCAAAATACAGACCTGAAGGGTTTACAGGACTCGAAAGTAGTACAGCTTGATTTTATATGTGCAGCTCCACCTTAATATTCAACTAGTAGCGCTCAAACAAAAATAATTTTCAAGTTACTTTACTTCCCTAGTAATTTAGTTAAAGTGACATTGCTATTATAAACTCCCGAGCAGTATAAATTACAGGTAGAAACCTTAACAAAGGGCGAACGCAGCCCAACTTTGAAATCTGAACACATTTATCTGCTGATGCTGATAGAAATACAACATACAATCCATAAATGATAAACGTTTTAAATGTTTTAAACCTAAAGCCAAGATATTTTTTCGAAATTTTAATGATGGCTAAACTCTTGCAATTGGTGGTAGTACTTTGCTTGTTCCTTGTTTTGCCAAGTGCTGGCGTCCCACAGCTGCAACCACTCGACCAGCAAGTTTCTAACCGTAAATTTTTGAATTTAGTATATCCTTTTCGACCATGTATTTTTGTTGTAATGACAAGCACTAGCCATGATACATTTTCGACAAATGTTCAAGATAAAATTAGTTCCGACCTCAATTTCAACTTTCAGTCTACTGTGCAAGTTTTTACTAACGTCAGCAAAATTTCCCGGAAAGATCAAACAACGAAACATCGAGACGTCTGCTTCATTCAAATCTCAATCGTTTCTTATGAAGAGCGTGAAGTTAACGTAAATCATCCATTTTGGCCTCAAATATTTAATGATCAAGTTGACCATGAACGAGATATATTCATACTTATGGTTCCTTATTTGCCCAGACGACGTTCTGCGCAAACATTTTCAATCATAGGATATTACCTGTGCTATTTCCCACTTAACTTCTTTATGTTTGAAATATATTCGGGATACGTTGATCAAATGTGGCCGCTGTGTGAGGACGGTGAATTTATCTGCTGGCGATCTCCGCGTGTATTTTATCAAGGCTTGAAGTCCTACGACAAAATTTTAGAGAGCCTGCAAAGGGAAAGACTCGATTTTTTGGGACACGACGTACACTTACATTCTCTTTTCCCTGCACGAGTACTAGTCGAGCAGGTCAAGAACTTAAATCTTGTACAGGCACGAATGAAAAAGGATTTTTCAATTGGAACATTAAAATGTCTTCTTATTTTGTCGGAAAAATTAAATTTCACAATTGCTAACATCACTCATCGTGTCTCCTGCTCTTCCATGGCAGTTTCGTTCCAAGCAAAATTAATTTTAGGGGAATCAATAAACTTTTTGATAGTTTGTGGTTCCTCGCGCATACAACTGATGACAATCAGTAATCCCAATGTTGACGAATTCAGCTGCTTCAACACCTTTTTTGCGCCTTTTAAAACGGCAGTTTGGGCAATGCTGGGAACAACGCTTGTACTCATAGTTCTTATTTTGTCGTTGAGTCCTTGGAGAATTCATTGGACCCAAGGAGCAGCACTAACTATTTCCCCCTTTGTGGGTCAAATAATCCAATTGAACTCGAATTGTTTTAAAATTCTTCGATGGCACTACACAGCCTGGATTTTAACTACGGGTTTAATTACCTGTTCATACTTTACATTTCTGCAGAGCTTGAAGGTCGTCCCACGTGCGTCTGGCACACAGAAAACATTCGACGAAATGGTCGATCAAAACTATAGTTTCAAAGCAAACAATGGAAGCGTTGAATATGTGAACTCGTTTTTAACTTTTTTGGAAAACTCTGAATCAAAGCGTCCCATGCTGTGTCGACTAAAACGGCTTATGAAGATTGTCACTGGCTACAAGGCAAAGAACGCTCAATCCTTTCGTACAGTGTACGCTCAGGACGATGTGGCAGTAGCGCAGTTGGACAATATGCTTAAACAATTTTTAAAAGTCTTGCCAAACTATTTTCGAAGAAATTACTTCGTTTCCAAAGATGAATTTATTGCAACACATTCAATGTTTTATTTTCCTGTGACTAACACGGACGCTCTACGTAGAATATTTCAACTGCTGATGACTGCAGGGTTTTACGACTACTGGATGGTCAAACTTGAAGAAACAATTTTGCAAACAAGCTTGTTCGAACTATTGCAGGGATTGTTTCAAAATGAACCCGAAGAAAAGAGATACAAAGATTTTTTGACGGGTAAACAAGAACTCCGCCCTGTTAATTTTGAGGACAGTTTGCTTCGAGGGACGTTTTACATTTACTTGATTGGGGTGACCTTTTCAGTCATGATTTTTGTTGGTAACATTGTTTGCAATGTTGTTGTCCCCAGTTTAATTGTTACAAGGTACTTTGTTCCGGTTGTTGTTTTTAATTTTGTTTAGAGGGCAGGACGTCTGATATACTAACGATAAGAACCATTAAAATTTGATGTATGCTTCATATGGAAAGCATCAATAATAAACGGCGATACATTATATATGTACATATGATATTAATGTGGATCTTAGCATGTTTTAGTGCTTTAGACTTCAGAATAAAATAATTTCTAATGACGTTTATGTAAAGTACACGCACTTAAACCTTTCTCATATCTTACGTTTTAGTTGTAAGCTGTTTCATATGCGTAAAGGAACTATGAATGTATTGTGTAGTAGAATAGAAGCAAATTAACGTATGTACATTGAGCTATTTAAACCCGCCTTATCTGATATGAAAACAACTTGTCTTTCTGTTGTATTGTTAGTAGCTGTAAGAATTAAAAATTGTCTTGTAACATCTACTTATATCTTACCACCATAAATCCGACACATCGCATCGCTGTTTAAGAAGCAAAATGACGCAATTATATCATCATTTGCATCTAGCAAATGTGTTTGCTATGAGAGATTTCATTATGCGGTAGTAAATAAAATATAACATAAATATATGAATTCCGCTATTAGGTAAACACACATACTAATTGAACATAAACTGATCTTTTTATACGGCTGACGAGTTGTTACATCAATAAAAATTAACGCTAATGCAAAGACGATTAATTTTATCAAATTCGTGAATGTAGGAAAGTTGGCTCACATGGAGTTGCAAGTATCACTCGAATAAATATACATTTTTATCCAATGTAGATTAGACGTACATGTTTGTATGTCACAATCTCGTTACTTAGAAACCATGGCTTTATTTTGCTTTATTGACAATTGCTTTTTATTCAGGACTAGGAAAGTCCAAAATACATATAATGTGATTGTAAAAAGGGCGTGCTATTCTGATTTCCAATTTGAAGGTAAAAGCAACGTGTGCGTAAAACACAGACCTGATCGGTTTGTAGCACTCATGATAGTATAATTTGATTTGATTTTAGCGATTGGAGGCGTTCCACTTTAACACTCAACAAGTAGAGCTCCAACATAAATAATTTTCAAGAATTCGGTTAAAGGGACATTGCTATTATAAACTCCCGAACAGTATAAATTACAGGTAAAACCCGTGACAAAGCCGAGCGTAGTCTACTTTCGAATTTTGTACACTTGTTTAGAAGCTATTAGAGCTATACACAGTCCATAAACGGTGCTAAATGTTTTAAAATAAGGGCCAAGATAATTTTTAGTAGTTGTAAGCATGGCTAAACTCTTGAAATTAGTTGTAGTAACTGGCTTGTTCCTTGTTGTGCCAATCACCGGCGTCCCAATACCGCAACAACTCTATCAGCGAATGTCTTCTCCTTATTTTTTGAATTTTGTTCATCCTTTTCGACCGTGTATTTTTGTTGTAATGACAAGCAGTAACCCTGACACATTTTCAAGAGCGGTGCAAGATGAAATTAGTTCTGACCTTGGTTTCATCTTCCAGTCGACTTTGCAACTTTTCACTAATGTCAGCAAAATCTCCAGGAAAGATCAGACCACAAGACACCGAGGCGTCTGCTTTATTCAAATCTCAATCATTTGTAATGCAAATCGTGTCGTTTACTTTAACCATCCATTTTGGCCTCAAATATTTTCAGACCAAGTTGTCCATGAACGAGATATATTCATACTGATGGTACACTTGTTGCCAGAAAGACAGGGAGCGCAACGATTTGCATACTGGAAGGGGCACTTGTGTGTTTTCCCACTTAACTTTTTCCTGTTTGAAATGCATTCTGGATACGTTAAACAAATGGTGCCACTGTGTGAGGACGGTAAGTTTGTCTGCAGTCGGTTTCCTCTTGTAATGTTGCAGGGCTGGGAGTCTTACAACAAGATTTTAGAAACCTTGCAAAAGGAAAGGTACAATTTGTTTGGACACGACGTAAAATTACATTCTCTAAACCCTTTACTGGCACCATTCGAGCAGGTTAAGCTTTTGAATCTTGTTCAAGCGAGAATGAAAAAAAATGACTTGATTGCAGAGTTAAAATATCTTGGCATTTTATCACAGAAACTAAATTTCACAATTATTGTTAAGGATATTAACAGCTTTACCAAAGACTACTGCTTTTCCATGGCTACTTTGTTCCAATCAAAAGTGTCTCTTGGTGGAGCAGGACCAAACCACTTTATAGTTTCTGGTTACTCCCGTTTACAACTAATGACAAGCAGTAATCCCAATGTTGACGAATTAAACTGCCTCCACAGCTTCTCAACTCCCTTTAAAACGGAAGTTTGGGTAATGCTAGGAACAACACTTGCATTTATAACTCTTATTCTGGCGTTGAGTCCTTGGAGAATTCACTTGACACAAGCAGCGGCACTCACTATGTTTCCGTTTATGGGTAGAGTAATCCAAATGAACTGGATTGGCTTGAAGAAACTTCGGTGGCATTACACAGCTTGGATTTTAACTGCAGGCTTAATTACAAATTTATATTTCAACTTTCTGCAGAGTCTCAAGGTCGCCCCGAGTTCGTTCGTCACACAAAAAACTTTTGACGAACTGCTGAGGGAGAACTTTAGTTTTAAAGCAAGCAATGGAAACCTTGAACTCTTGAACTCGTTTGTAAATACTTTGGAAAAGTTTTAATTACAATCTGCAATTTTCTGTCGATTTAAAACGTTGCTGAAAAATTTTACTGACTTCAATATAACGGACGCTCAGTCCTTCCGCAATGTTTTTGCTCAGGATGATGTGGCAGGAATGCAGTATGACTTTGTTCAGAAATATTTTTTAAAAATCTTGCCAAACTATTTCCGAAGGAATTACTTTGTCTCCACCGACGAATTCTTTGCGACACCTGAAGCGTTTCATTTTATTTGGACCAACACAGACGCTCCACGCAGAATATTTCAACTAGTGCTGAGCACAGGATTTTACAACTATTGGATTGTCAAGTTGGAAGAAACTACGTTACATGCCAGCTTTGTTGAATATTTGCGGCGTCTTTTTCAAAATGAACCAGAAGAAAAGAGGTACAAAAAGTATTTGGCTGGTAAGCAGGAACTGGACCCTGTGAATTTTGATGATAGCTTGCGTCGAGGGACATTTTACATTTCCTTGACCGGAGTGGCTTTGTCAGCAATGATTTGTGTTGTTAATATTGTTTGTACTGTTGTGATATGCTTTTTAATTGTTACAAGATATTTTGTTCCAGCTGTGCTTTTCTTTGTCATTTAGAACGCAGGGCGGCTGTGTTCTGGCGACGTTGACGTGTCGTCAGATGAGAAGTAATTTAATTCGGCAGTTCGGCAAAAATAAATATTCTACTT